>JBBGZY010000801.1:0-182500 GCA_037952925.1 Lithobates clamitans
CTCTGACCCCTCTCTCTCTCTGACCCCCTCTCTCTCTCTGACCCCCCCTCTCTCTCTGACCCCCCTCTCTCTCTGACCCCCCCTCTCTCTCTGACCCCCCTCTCTCTCTCTCTCTCTGACCCCCCTCTCTCTCTCTGACCCCCCTCTCTCTCTCTGACGCTCCCCTCTCTCTCTCTGACTCCCCTCTCTCTGACTCTCCCCTCTCTCTCTCTCCCTGACTCTCCTCTCTCTCTCTCTCTCTCTCTCTCTCTCCCTGACTCCCCTCTCTCTCTCTCCCTGACTCCCCCTCTCTCTCTCTCCCTGACCCCCCTCTCTCTCTCCCTGACCCCCCTCTCTTTCTCTCCCTGACCCCCCTCTCTCTCCCTGACCCCCCCTCTCTCTCTCTCTCCCTGACCCCCCTCTCTCTCCCTGACCCCCCCTCTCTCTCTCTCTCTCCTGACCCCCCTCTCTTTCTCTCCCTGACCCCCCTCTCTTTCTCTCCCTGACCCCCTCTCTCTCTCTCCCTGACCCCCCTCTCTCTCTCTCTCCTTCTCTCTCTCCCTGACCCCCTTCTCTCTCTCTCTGACCCCCCTCTTTCTCTCCCTCTCCCTGACCCCCCTCTCTCTCTCTCTCTCTCCCTCTCCCTGACCCCCCCCCCTCTCTCTCTCTCTCTCTCTCTCTCTCTCTCTCTCTCTCTCTCTCTCTCTCTCTCTCCCTGACCCCCCTCTCTTTCTCTCTCTTTCTCCCTGACCCCCCTCTATTTCTCTCTCTTTCTCCCTGACCCCCCTCGCTCGCTCTCTCTCGCGCTCTCTCACACTCTCTCTCTCTCGCGCTCTCTCTCTCTCTCTCCCTGACCCCCTCACTCTCTTTTTTTTCTCTCTCTCTCCCTCCTTGCCAGCACTGAAAGTAGCTTTACTCCAGTCTGTTTAACTCCTTCCTTCCCATCATTTGCCTATACATTGATGTATAACAGAATTACTTGGTTAACTTTATCCACTTAAAGTGGTATTAAAGCAAAGCAAAATATTATACTGCAGCTTACCAATTCTTAGATGGGTGGCTGCATTACAGTTTTGTTTTTTGTTTTTAGGTTTTTCTCTTTTATATTCACCGGGTGATCCTGCTTGTAAGTCTGTTGTTTTTCAAAAGAACAAACTGCCTTGCAGATGTAGCAGTTAGAGGGTTGAATCAAACCATTTAACACTGGCAAAGGGGGTGGAGTCAGGGGCGGAGCCAGAGGGGGCGGCAAAATTATGTTTCGCCTAGGGTGTAAAAAATCCTTGCACCAGCCCTGATTTGGGGTGTTCGCGGCAAATTCGAAAGCCGCGGAACACCCTTTAAAAGTCTACGGGAGAAATCAAAAGTGCTAATTTTAAAGGCTTATATGCATGGTATTGTCATAAAAAGTGTTTGGGGACCTGGGTCCTGCCCCAGGGGACATGGATCAATGCAAAAAAAAGTTTTAAAAACGTCCGTTTTTTTTCGGGAGCAGTGATTTTAATAATGCTTAAAGTGAAACAATAAAAGTGTAATATTCCTTTAAATTTCGTACCTGGGGGGTGTCTATTTCAAAGGAAAAAAAGTCATTTAAAACTACTTGCAGCTATTAATGAATTGCCGGTCTGACAATACACATAAAAGTTCATTGATAAAAATGGCATAGGAATTCCCCACAGGAGAACCCTGAATCAAAATAAAAAAAAAAAATGACGTGGGGGTCCCCCTAAATTTCATACCAGGCCCTTCAGGTCTGGTATGGATATGAAGGGGAACCCCGGCCAAAATTAAAAAAAAAAACAATGGGGTGGGGCCCCCTTCAAAATCTATACCAGACCCTCCAGGTCTGGTATGGATTTTAAGGGGAACCCAGTGCCAAAATTTAAAAAAAAATTGCGTGGGGTACCCCCAAAAATCCATACCAGACCCTTATCGGAGCACGCAACCTGGCAGGCGGGGACGAGAGAGCGCCCCCTGCTCCTGAACCGTACCAGGCCAAACGCCCTCAACATTGGGAGGGTGCTTTGGGGTAGCCCCCCAAAACACCTTGTCCCCATGTTGATGGGGACAAGGGCCTCATCCCCACAACCCTTGCCCAGTGGTTGTGGGGGTCTGTGGGCGGGGGGCTTATCGGAATCTGGAAGCCCCCTTTAACAAGGGGACCCCCAGATCCCGGCCCTCCCCCCTGTGTGAAATGGTAAGGGGGTAAAAAAGTACTCCTACCATTTCACAAAAAAACTGTCAAAAATGTTAAAAATGACAAGTGACAGTTTTTGACAATTCCTTTATTTAAATGCTTCTTCTTTCTTCTATCTTCTATCTTCTTTCTTCTATCTTCTATCTTCTATCTTCCTTTGGTTTCTTCCTCCATCTTCTTCTTCTTCTTCTGGTTCTTCTGGTTCTTCCTCTGGTGTTCTCGTCCGGCATCTTCCTTGGCGGCGCCTTCTTCTCTTCATCTTCTTCTCTTCATCTTCTTCTCGGGCCGCTCCGCATCCATGACTGGATGGGAGCCTCCCGTTGTGTGACACTTCTCGCCTTCTGACAGTTCTTAAATAACGGAGGGTGGGGCCACCCGGTGACCCTGCCCCCCTCTGACGCACGGGGACTTGACGGGGACTTCCCTGTGGCATTCCCCGTGATGTCAGAAGGGGAGGGGGGAAACCAGGTGGCCCCGCCCTCTGTTATTTAAGACCAGTCAGAAGACAAGAAGCGTCACACAGCGGGAGCCTCCCATTCAATCATGGATGCGGAGCGGCCCCAGAAGAAGATGAAGAGAAGTAGGCCCAGCGGAGGAAGATGCCAGACGAGAACACCGGAGGAAGAACCAGAAGAATCAGAAGAAGAAGAAGATGGAGGAAGAAACCGAAGGAAGATAGAAGATAGAAGAAAGTAGAAGCATTTAAATAAAGGAATTGTCAAAATCTTTCTCTTGTCATTTTTAAAATTTTTGACAGTTTTTTTTGTAAAATGGTAGGGGTACTTTTGTACCCCCTTACCATTTCACACAGGTGGGAGGGTCGGGATCTGGGGGTCCCCTTGTTAAAGGGGGCTTCCTGATTCCGATAAGCCCTCCGCCTGCAGACCCCCACAACAGCCGGGCAAGGGTTGTAGGATAAGGCCCTTGTCCCCATCAACATAGGGAAAAGGTGTTTTGGGGGGCTACCCCAAAGCACCCTCCCAATGTTGAGGGCATGTGGCCTGGTACGGTTCAGAAAGGGGGGTGTTCTCTCGTCCCCCTTCTTTTCCTGCGGCCTGCCAGGTTGCGTGCTCGGATAAGGGTCTGATATGGATTTTTGGGGGTACCCCACGCCATTTTTTAAAAAATTTTGGCACAGGGTTCCCCTTAAATACAGGTCTGTTATGGATTTAGGGGCGGACCCCTATACCATTTTTTTTTAAATTGGCGCAGGGTTCCCCTTAATTTCCATATCAGACCCAAAGGGCCTGGTATGGATTTTAGGGGGACCCCACGCCATTTTAAAAAAAATTTTTGGCCGGGGTTCCCCTTAATATCCATACCAGGCCTGATGGGCCTGGTATGGAATTTAGGGGGACCCCCCCACATCTTTTTTTTTTTTTTTTAATTTTGGTTCGGGGTTCACCTGTGGGGAATTTCCATGCCGTTTTTATCAATGAACTTTTATGTGTATTGTCAGACCGGCAATTCATTAATAGCCGTGAGTAGTTTTAAATGACTTTTTTTCAGTTGAAATGTCATTTTGCTGACAGACTGTTCTAAACACGGGAAACATGTGCCCCTTTACAGGCATACTATAGACACCCCCAGGTATGAAATTTAAAGGAATGTTATACTTTTATTGTTTGACTTTAAGCATTATTAAAATCTCTGCTCCCAAAAAAAACTGACGTTTTTAAAACTTTTTTTTGCATTGATCCATGTCCCCTGGGGCAGGACCCGGGTCCCCAAACACTTTTTATGACAATAACTTGCATATAAGCCTTTAAAATTAGCACTTTTGATTATTCATGTTCGTGTCCCATAGACTTTAACAGTGTTTGCGTGTTCGAACAAATTTTTTGCCTGTTCGCATGTTCTGGTGCGAACCGAACAGGAGGTGTTCAGCTCATCCCTAGTTACCAGACACACAGGACAATGCTGCTTGCATGTTTGCTCAGAACATAAGAGTTCCCTTCCCATTGGGCATAGCCCTTTCAACACAAAACATTTTCTATTGTAACAACCATGCTTGGTCCCCCCTTCCCCGCAAAACCTCATGGCAGCAGGCATTTTGCAAACAAATTCACTCACACACAGTCTCCATTTCTCATTCAGTTACTTACACAGTCAGTTAAACACCATACACAATTCATACATTTCTCATATGCATCACAAACTTGTTACACAGCATCAGTCACTGACACAACAAACAGTCTCCTTACACAAACCTTCCAGGTTGCAAATATCCCAATCCATGCTGACAAATCACACACACACAACAGACATACGATCAAAATTCCAGCATTATACCAAACAATGAAAAATTAGTTCTTTTGCAAAGCAGAACCTACCTAACACATCACACAGCCTAATGATCCGATTGTGCAGGAGGTTCTGTTCACTCCTATGGTTCTGACTCGCCATTGCTGTCTGGGAAATTTGGCTGTACACTATGCGCACACCATATCTCCTCTGCTCCTAAGCACACATTCCGTCTAATGATATAATGCAGCCTTAAATAACCAATGTTTCCCCCGTAAACAGACATAACCATGGCTTATATTCTCAGCTCCATTAGCATGCCTGACTTTCCGAGTCGTGCACTTGCTTTTTATTTACACATAAACAGGAAGTCCCAAACTGGAGGGTTTGCCTCCAACAGCCAATCGCCTCCTACACAGTTTGTGACCTCACAGGAAATGACCAAATAAGGATGTAACACAGTATGAATGAATATAGACAATAACCAATGAATGATGACTACAATTCCACTGATAGGAATCCTTATACTACTGTTCCTTGTGGATGGGAGTCTATCTGCAGGTGCACGCTGCGAATCTCGACATGTGCTGATCAGATACAGCAGAGACAAGAGTGTACATCCGCCTATAACCGATAATGTCCTTGCAGAGTGAACATATCCCCTCAGACGATCGTCTGTGCAATGTACAGGAGCCCTTTCGCTGGCAGACATACCCCCACTCTGCAAACACCTCTCTCCAATCCCAGGAAGTTTTCCACTACCTAATGGATCTCAACCAGCATCAGTCCGCCCCAGCCCGCTCTATAGAGGGGGCTGGGGGAGAACAAAAACCGGGAGACACTGTGACAATACATAATAAAATTTCCACAACATATGTCTCGTCCCAAACTTTGCAGAACTTGCCGACTGCACGCCTAGCTTGTAAAATTGAATGAAGGGCTAGCCATCTCTCATATACTCTTCACTGACATAACTGCCCCAAAGGCTGCCACCCCTCAGTTTGAATGAGCTGAGCAGAAAGGCCCACTTCCTGCATGCCAATCTAATCACCCTGGTGAACCAATAGAAGATGACCCAAGAACCTGACGGCGAAATGAAAAGGATTGTCCACTTTCCTCATGTCTTTGATCTTTGCATGTACACTGTTAGCAACTTGTGTAAGGACCTGAAGTCTTCCTGCTGTATACTCAGTAACTCCATGTGAATGCTTGGAGGGACTGCCCCCAGGTTTTCCTTGTAACTGGATACCATTTTATTCAGTAGAGTCATTGGCGTGGCAGACTATTGCATTATTGTGTGCACCCCAAAGCTCAAACACACACACATTATATATATATATATATATATATATATATATATATATATATATATATATATATATATACATATATATACACACACATATAGACACACACACGCAAATGAAAAAAACGACCTGGAGTCCTAAAAAGAACATTTTAAAATGTATTACAATGTGGACAGTGTCAGTAGGGCAGTGGATGGTGTCAGGTGGGCAGTGACAGTGTCGGTATTTTTTTTTACAGTATTTATTATTTACAATTATTTTGGAAGCCCTACTGGGGGCTTTGGTGAAATAGCAGGGGTCTAAACAGACCCCTGATGTCTCACTTTTGCAACAGAAAAAAGGGGCGAGGACAGAGATTCCCCAGCCCCTTTCTCTGCAGCGTCAGCTGCACTTGATAGTGCATGAATGGGAAATCCTCTGTACTGAGCGGCTTCCTGTTCATTCACAAACTGAAACCTAGTAAACACAGTTTACTAGGCTTCAGTGATGAATGAACACAGTGCGTGATCTGTACCAATCACTCTCAGTGCTCATTCAGAAAAGGAGGTGGACCCAGGCAGCAGGAGGAATCTACGCCACACAGGGGGGTGATTAGGGTATGCCCAGGCACACCTGGCACACCCTCTGCACACATGTATGAATAGAGTTGTATGCCAGACCAACCTCAAGCGCTGATTGTAAAAATGTCTAGAGCTGGGGACACAGGAGAGAAAACATTGAGTAAACAGAACAAACTTCCTTCATATCCTCATATGTAGCGTTTATGGTCTTGTAGTCTTTGCTAAGGTCTGAACCACCTCGGATGAGCCTCCCTGCACCTCTAGTCCAGTCTATTCAATAGCCAGGCTATTAAGAGTCTCACTGGATTGGGGTGCTGCCATTAATGTTGGCATAAAAGATCTTGTTTGACCAGAAAAATGATTGGTGGTGCTGAATGACAACCAAGGCCTTTTCTGCAGGTGGAAAGCACCTGTATGGCATAAACGTGTTCTGTCCAAATCTTCATAATCAAGGACACTGGAGGCAAACACCAACGGAAAAAACCTACGGCACTGTGAATCCACCTTCTATCACTTTACCTTTGTACATTGTTACAAATACAGGAATCTGTGTGTTCAGAGGACTCTCGATGAGAACTACAGCTGGAATGTACCATAGAGCCAATACTATTTGAGATACTTATTGTTGGAATATAATTTTCCTAACTGATCCATTAGTGGATCCTGCTTTCCCGGTAAGTAGACTGCCTTTAACTGCCTGTAAGCGGCTCTCCGTCCAGAGAAAAGTTTTTACGAAATGTAACAGGAAAAGACAGACACTTGGTGCCCCCTTGGTGGGCAATGTAAGCTACTGATATCTTGTTGTCAATCATCAACTTTACTCTGGCCCCTTGGAAAAAGATCCTGAAAGGCTTGCAGTGCTAACAAAAAAATAAAAAAATAAACTGTCTTACATTTAAGTCAGTCAGAGCATCTGCATTCCACTAGGCTCCAATGGCCTTGCATTTGTCTCTTCAGACTGGAGGCAGACTGGCATCCGACCTCAGAATTATTCCATCTCCTGGGCTGAGAGGCACACCACAAAAGAGGCACACTGGCGTCAAAAACGTCAGTTCTTGCTAATTTGTGCGGACACACAGACTTTCTGATCCATAGGCAAGCCATTCTATTGACAGAGGAAGGCAAATTGAAAAGCCCCCCATGTGCCACCTGGTCTAAGGCAGCACTGGAATGGCTGCTGTAAACTTTCCCAATGGGGACAATGCAATCCCTCGCTGACATAAATGCTGACTCTTCATACGCAAATTTTCATTTGCTGTTTTGGAAAACCTCTTGACATATTTGGGTATGAAAAGCTACTCCAAGATCCTTCATAGCTTAAGAAGGGGTTAACTGCTTTTGCTATTTGTTCACTAGTCGATTAAACTTGGAAAAGGATTTCTAGGACAAGATTGTGATGCTTTGCCAGCTTCTGGCTTACACCTGTGACAATCAAAAAATTGTCCAAGTAATGGCAAGGCCTTACCCTCAAAGACAAGTTACTGCCACTACTGCCTTCAAAATGTTCAAAAAGTTTCTTGGTGCCATGCCAAATTTTAAAAATGGCAAACACCTAAACTGGAAGTGACAGCCAGTCACTGCAAATCTCAGATGTGTCTGGTGTTACACACTGATTGGTATATGGAAGTATACGCCGGCAGGTCGATTGAATAACTGGTCCTTATGCTGAACTATCACCATGACTGTTTGCACGGACTCAATCTTGAACCTTTTGTTGTGTATGTACCCATTCGATTTCTTCAAACCCAGACAGTAGGGAAAGCTCCTGAAGCCTTGGGTACTAGAAAGAATGGGCAGAAACCCCCGGATTTGTTCTTTTAGTGGCACCAGCACTATGGACTTGTTGCAGTATAATTCTTATACGTAATCTTGCAGTAATTCTTTCTTCTTGAGATCTGTTGGTCATGAATGAAAGGATTTGGTGATTGTACTCCCATTTAACTGTGTTTGATGTTTGTCACCCAAACCCTCCAAAAAGGAGGCAATCCTGGCTCCTATTGGAAGACATTAGATGGGCCCACCTTCAAAAGATTTTCCAAATATCTGGCAGCCTGCTCTGGATTGGATTCCATGTACACAGGAAGTTTGAGCCCCCTTCATTGTGATCTGGTAAATTTCAGCCTGGCCTATTAGATTTGGCCTCCTGAACCATTCTGAAGATTGACTGATTTGAGCAAAAAGACGGCTGCTTCCTCTTGTTAGACTGTGACCACATTCTGGAAATTTCTTCTGTCTGCAAGTCTGCAGGCCAGTTCACCACAATTTCTGAGTTGAGGAGGTTTTTCTGCATGCACACTTTTGAGGTGTTCAGGTGCTTTTTCAATGCGTTTGCCAGGTTATAGATACGTTCCATAGAGAAAAAATGCAACCTGTTCTCCTTTAGGTGACTGTACTGGAACACACAGCACCGGTGTGATGTAGGCCATTGGGATCCATGGTGAAAACTGTTAATGCATTTTTGACTCAAATAAAGACGCATTGGACTGCATCCATTGTGAACCAGCCTTCAGTACATTTTTTCAACCCGTAGGATTCCTGAAAGGTATAAAAAGGCAAAGATACAGTACTTGCGCACCTGATGCTGGCAGGCCCCATCCACTCCTGGAAGTGCATTGCTTAAACATGCATCAGCCAGCTTCATTGGATAAAGCTTGGAGACCTTTACTGTAAATTGGTCTTCTTATCACATCTCTCCCATTCTTCATCAATGAGCTTTTAACGCCGTCATTATGGGAAAATAAGTTCTTCCTCTTTCACATTTGGAAATATCTGTGTGCATTTGCTATGGCTGGGCCTGTGTCTTGCCTGTTCCTTATCCATTGGCATTTGAGGCAATCCATGCCTATTAATGGCCAATGTTTGCTACAGGGCTGGGCAAGGCATTTTCTATTGTGCTGATGTAGACGCATGTGAGCCATTGCCACGTGAGCTGCTTGAGGAGCAAGAAAGCCACCCTGTGTGGGAATGTGAGGAATGCATATTGTCCTGGTCAGGGGATGACCAGTGGCGGGTCTTAGATTTTCTGGAGTGTTTGCGTTTAGGGTTTCTGCTACTAAAATCATGCAAAACACCATACTTCATTCCTTGAGCACTCTTTTGAAGATATGTCCCATGCCGCCCCCTCATACCTTCGCTAATCTTCTGTGCCACTGACAGGTGTGGTGAGCTCATATGTGCAAAAAAAATATGGAAAAAACCCATAATCACCAAAAAAAAAAAAAAATAAAAAAAAGGTACCTTGTCTGTTTAAGACCCATCCGCTTTTATCTACATACTTAACCACTTCAGCAGGATTTACCCCCTTCCTGACCAGAGCACTTTTTGTGATTCGGCACTGCGTCGCTTTACCTGACAATTGCGCGGTCGTGCAACGTTGCACCCAAACAAAATTGACGTCCTTTTTTTCCCACAAATAGAGCTTTCTTTTGGTAGTATTTGATCACCTCTGCGGTTTTTATTTTTTGCGCTATAAACAAAAGAAGAGCGACAATTTTGAAAAAAAATTAATTATTTTTTACTTTTTGCAATAATAAATATCGCCCAAAAATATATATAAAAAAATATTTTTTTCCTCAGTTTAGGCAGATATGTATTCTTCTACATATTTTTGGGAAATAAAAAGAAAAAAAAAATTGCAATAAGCGTAAATTGATTGGTTTTCACAAAAGTTATAGCATCTACAAAATAGGGGATAGATTTATAGCATTTTTATTATTTTTTTTTTTTACTAGTAATGGTGGCAATCTGTGATTTTTATTGTGTCTGCGACATTATGGCGGACACATCGGACAATTTTGATACATTTTTGGGACCATTGGCATTAATACAGCGATCAATGCTATACAAATGCATTGATTACTGTAAAAATGTCACTGGCAGTGAAGGGGTTAACACTGGGGGCGATCGAGG
Organism: Lithobates clamitans; assembly: GCA_037952925.1. NCBI lineage: Eukaryota > Metazoa > Chordata > Amphibia > Anura > Ranidae > Lithobates > Lithobates clamitans. Next base: position 10,194 of record JBBGZY010000801.1, read on the forward strand.
GGTTAACTGTGTTCCCTGGGAGGTGATTCTAACTGAAGGGGGAGGGGACTGACTAGAGGAAGTGACGGATCCTGGTTCCTAGCTAATAGGAACACACGATCTGTCACTCCTCTCAGAACAGAACAGGGAAGTGTGTGTTTACATACACTCGTCCCTGTTCTGTGTCTCCTGCTCACGATCGCTCGTGGCTGGCTGTGCAGCGGGTTAATCCAGCTCTGAGCAATCCTCTTTTATTGTTCAGTGAGAAAAATCTTGCCAAACAGAGAAAAACTTTGTCAAATCCTCCCCCTTGCTGTGAGTGACAGGTGATTTACATCTCGTGCACTAGCCTAAGACACAGACATTATTTTTTAATTCCCTCCTCCACTCCTTTCTTCAGCAGCTCTGCAAGGATTGGCTGTTCCACACCTCAGCATGATTTGGCATGCTGAAGTCATGTGGTTACTTTCCTGTCTTTTCACTGGATGTTAGAGATCATAGCAGAAGTTCAGTGTAAGAAACACACAGGAGAAAACGCATATTGACAAGGGGAGTGTAGAGGTGGGCGGGGAGTCTACTGACATCATGACTCCACCCACCGAGCTCCAGACAACAGACCCGCCCACAGAATCTGCAGTTTTTTGGGTCTAATAACAGACAGAGGGGAGACATTTGACAGGTAAAGATATATGCAGGAGGCATGTATATCCTTATAGATAATCCCTATGGCAGTAGTTTAGAAAGGATGACATTGGGTTTACATCCACTTTAAGCAGCAGCAGGTGAGGTCAGACACCCCCTAGAGGCAGACAGGAGACACAGAACCTGAGACAAAACCAGTCAGACTGTCTAACCCCCGGCAACACACAGCACAGCAGGGGAGCAAACAGCAACAAGTCTTTACCACACAAGAGAAAACTGTCAGGACTGCAGAGGAGAGAAACCAATTCCTCTACCAGCTCTAAGACTGTTTTTTTTATCTCAAATAAAAACCTTGTGTGAAATATATTTGACATTACAATAAGGGTTAAAGTATTATAGACCGGGGTCAGACATCACTCCTAGTCTTATCACCGACAGGGACTCTGGAGAAGTACTCTTCAGAAACAAGACACAGATAAAGCGCTATAGTTTGTTCAGAGTAAATCTGATAAGCTTTTATTTGTCACTCGTTTATATAAGAAAAATAATGATGATACAACATTATACAATCATTATAGCTACACACCATGTGCGTCATGGGACCTTTCTCTGTTATCCAAACAATTATGTTCCAGACATACACTACATAACAATATATATAATACATAACAAATTTACGGTGTAATCAGTATTTATGTTCTGAGAAATCACAGAACAAACTAATCTCTTTGCGTAGGCGAATTCCTAATGTCAAAGAACAAGTCATTGACAACTTAACATGATATTCTAAAATGGATGCTAATTCTAAAATGGAGTCATAGTTGCTAAAGACAAACTATACATATTCTTTGAATCCCCTCTTAAAACATTAATCTATATGTTTTCTCTAACTTTGCATAATAAGAACAAACTGGGAGAGGAAAAATACCTTACATGTCTAATCTGGGGTTAAGCCCCTTACTTGTCTTATAGGTTTTTATACACATAATTACGTAGGTATCACATTAATATTAGCGTGCACAGTGAGGGCAGTGTGCAATACATACAAAATACAATACAATTATATACAGAACTCACAAATTTCCATTACAGTCTTCCCTCTTTTGATCAATATTTTGATCACTAACCATACCTGCTATCACCTTTAACCTGGAACCTCCACACGCTTAGGTGAAGGTAGTCCTGGCCAAAGAGGCAAAAAAACTCCATTGTGGAGAAAATAATAGCTGAGCAGCTTTTTTATTACAAAATGACTTTTCATTGTGAGAAACAAATGATTTATAAGACATATTTACAGAGTACTGGCTGTACACTCCTGTGGCCAGAATGACCTTCTAGCTTAATTTTTGGCATGCTGACTTATCAGCATATGTAAATATGTACAATTCTACATAAAATGAAAGACGTACAAAAGACAAATATGACTTCAACATGGCTGAACTACTTTTCAAATATATATCTCCCTTATAATTAAAGTAATTGAATCAAAAAGTACCCTAGACTGTGATCACAAGAGGGAAACAAATCAAACACAGAGATTTCTTTAATTTAGTCATTTTTGCAGTGTCTGGTGTGGATCCAGGTGACTTTTCCTTCAGTTTTGTAAAACTGTACTGTAAAATAATAGATGCTGTATTGAGTCTCCAAACATTTCCTTATATATATAAATGTATGTATATATATATATATATATATATATATATATATATATATATATATATATATAAAATAACAATCCACAAGTCGCCTGGCTTTAGTTTTAGATCCTACCAAACTTTTAGGATCTGGAATTGGGGAGAAAACAAATAAATGAGTTTGTCAAAAGCCTTAAAAGATCAGCAACATTCTCTGTGAGATCCAAATGGAGGACTTCAGCTGCTGAGACAAAATATAAGCAAGTGAGTAACACACTCCCAAACCAAATCCCATAGGGAGAGAGTCCAACATCCCCCTTAGGGGCTTCATAAAATATAAGAAAACATTCAGGCAAAAGTTTTCTATTTCTTACTCTACTTTGTCCACTACATTGTAGACAGTAGGGGGTGTAAAAAATAAAACCTCAAAACTTCTAGTAAGGACTCTCCTATAAAATTTATTTCATCTGTTACTCTCTGTACTTAAAAACTACTTCCAATAACACTTTTTACTGTGGCCTTTGCAGTAGCATTTGCCACAAGACATCCAGAAAACATGTCCATACAGACAAAATGCATACTCATAAGATCCTAACTTGGGCATCTGGATATATCTTTTTGTAAACTTTGGAAGGGACGTTCAGCTTTTGGTAACACCTTTGGTACCAGGTAAAACAAGAAGTGGTATGTTATAAAAACAACTGTGGTGAACCCTGGCTCTATCCCACGCTCTTTTACTAAGGCAGCCATAACTGCTTGTGACTGATGACACAGTCCATGTGTCAAGCTGGAGGGAAAAGAGTGGCTGGCAGACATAAATGATCACCTTTTCCAAAGTCCTGTTTCATAAGAAGTTGCCTCCTGTGGACCACTTGTTCTTCTCGTTCTGGGGTCCTTAAAGTTGAATTATAAATCCCAGCTATACTGGGCCAGAACTAGGGTGGAATCTGTGAGTTGCACAGACCCATCAAGTGTCCGGGGCTGTAATGCAGCATCCTTAGTCACCTGGTCTGCTTCCATGTGTGAAAGTTAATATGGCTACCTCAGCAAGAAGCTGGAAGGCTGAAAACACCCAAAATCAAATTAACTTAGCATGCTTGATTGGTTTACCATCTGAAGCAAAAACAAACTTCTGGCCCTTCAAATGGAACCAAAAGCTCTTGATATCTCGACTATCTATATAAATATACACTCTTTTTTATAGGTCACAGGCTTTGCTAAAGCATGGAGCTATGCTTCTTGAGCTGGAGAAAAAGGATCCAATGATTCTGAATACAGAGTATCCTTCTGGGTGATAAACTGCATACTCAGTATAAAACCGGGAATAACTCTACAAAAAAATGAAATATCTGGGTCTTCAGGGAGTGTGTCCTGCACTGGGCTCACAGCAGCTGATTCCTTCATCATCAATGTAACACATGTGTTTTTTCTTTGTCTCTGGCCTCCTTTTTTTTTTTTTTTTTAAGCGCGAACGCAGTCCCCCACTACCACAAATTATGCAGTCGAGTTTCCTGCATTTGAGGAAATCGCAGGGGTCAGCACAGCCAGAGTGCAATGGCCGAGCCTCGCCCTGGGAGAACCACCTTCATGATCATGGTATCTCCCCTACCAGGTAAGTATCATTAGACAAACATTTAGTTGGCTGTATATTTGCTGCGCAGAATGTGGGACCATTAAAAATTAAATATTTGACCAAAATAATGTCTGTAACTTTGTCTAATAGCACCTTTGCATAAAGCTACAGCTCTGATATATCGGGGTGAACCCTTCATTACTGGGTCCAGCTTGCATAAATATATTACAATGGCTTGTTTTCCATCATGCTGTCTGTGTAAGAACTCCAGTTTCATGTTTCAAAAAGACAACTTTTTCCTGGCAATATTATAATAAATGATAACAATACCCTGCGGTCATGCAGAGATGTCTATAAATCCAAAATATTCTTCTGCTTATACCACTGCACTTACAAGAAAAAGGGGCACATCATTTCACAATCCACACATTCTGCTTTGGATTTCAAAAATAATAATAAATAAAAACAAAAAGACCAACAATCTGTATAAGGGACCAGAAAAACGCTCAGCCACATCAAAAACTAAAAAACAACTGGCTGCAGGTGGCATCTATTATAACAGGGTGTGTGGACTTGATGTGATGGGTCTGTTACATTTAAATGTTATTTATTATTATTCTCACCGCACATCAAGTTGTTATCAGCCCTTAAGATTTCATTTTTTGTAGAAAAACGTATGTATCCCATCCACCTTGGCTTTGCTATGGCTATGGCAGCTGTATTCCAATTAACAACCTCATCTTAATCCCCCTTTTTTTTTCAATAAATGTAAAATTACAAAATTGTTATCTTAATCTAAACTAATCCCATTTTTTACAAATTTCCCCATTAACCTGGACTTATTTTCCACCCAAAGGTTGTCTAAACCAGTTTCAATATATCTATATTATTAATAAAATTGTTAAACTCATATTAGAAATAAATACTCATTATTACTTCATTTTACTTAATTCCTTTTTTTTAAATGCATTGTTTCCACTATCAAAGGATATGCAATTTGTGTAATACTCGGTTAAATGTAACCTTCATTTTACCATGTTTGGAAAACAGATTAAAAAATAATTGTGATCACATTGTTTATCATTAGATTCGTTAACCCGGCACATTTTGTTATAAATGTTTTGTCTAAAAACCTGAAATTGGCATGTTGTCCTTCCAGCTTATCACTGACCTCTCATCCCAGCTACATTCTTTCATGAGAGCGCAAAAGAGGGGGTCACATCGGCTAACATGACAAACACACAAGATAGAACTAAAAGTTCCAGCATTCACACACATACACGAATATCTCTCTAAAATCACTTACATTTTTCCCATTTGTACACAACACATGCATATCTCTCTCTCACTTTCTTTTAACTCTTTTAATATTTTCTTGCTCAAATTTTGCTTTCCTTATTTTGTTCAGATATCCTTTATATCTAGCTTTTATGATTCTATGATCAGACGGGCAGCCAGACTGCTGCCTGACTTTACTAGTTGTAGTGCATGACCCCAAATTCATCCCTTAACTTGACATCAAAATGTCTAGTGTTAATTGTCACCCTTGATCTATCCTGCTCACATAGATAGCTGTTTCTCTAGCTGTTTACTCTGTATGATTCTTAGTCCCTGTGGACTTTGGTAACCCAGTTACCCATTGTGGATCCCTGTCCACTTTAACCACTAATCTAGGGGCTCAGTATAGGCGGAACCACACCTTCGGTTCATATATAGTGCTCCTCTTGCGCTGGGCATTTTTGAGGGTTTCTTACCCTTCATTCCCTTACTTAATTTAATGCCCATAAGGACTACGGTTGTCAAGAGCAACATCCAGAGTCTGCCAGAGTCCTTGGCTATGAGCACAGTCATTTTGATGATTCAGAGTCTAAAAAACCTGCTTCACTCGCTCTTCGAAGGCTAAAACCACCTGCTGCGCCTCCTTTTTCTTGTCTTTTATCTCTGGGTCAGCTCGCGTTCTAGCAGCTTGCTTTGCACTCTCCTTGTGTAAAGGTGTTACACGGCTGGCATGGATCCAGGCTTGTTGGTTTTCCACCAGGACTGCAGTACGCATCACGGCCACCACCTTTTTTTGATCCAAATGGGTATCCTCCTTTTCTGGTCTGTGCCAGTTGTTTCACCATGACCCAGTCACCGGGCTGGAAAGGATGTGTAGGCAGATCCTGTGGAGAAAGAGGAGGGATGCGAGCAACATTTCTTTCTACTTGATCTAAAGTTTCAGTTATTTTTCAGACATACCCTTCCCTAACCTGGTCTAAATCTCTTGGTCTCCAAAACTAAAGGTGTCCTAGCCCAAGGTGCAGGGAATGATCTACCCATTAGGACCTCAAATGGAGAGTAACCTGTAGTCCTGCTGGGAGTCATTCTGATCTCAGCCGGGATTATAGGCAACATCTTTTCCCACTTGTAAACTGCTGCAGCCAAGAAATCTATTTCATCTTTAGTAAATGACTGATGGTGTGAGGGTTGTGGGTCATAAACCTTGAGTGAGGGATACAGTTTTGTTTCTAGGATTCCTTCTCACCTTTTTATCTGACCTATCATACCAATAGGGCGCATAAGTCAACCAATTCTCTCCCCCTTTTTTCATATAATCCATGTCCCAGGTGGGATCACCTTAGAAATATGGATAGGCTTCCTTGTCTCCCAGACATAAGCCATATGGAAGGTGTCTCCCATATCATATCCATATGGAAGGTATCGTTCTGCCCTTCCCTGGGGAAAGGGTCACAGCTACCATGGCTACGGTCCAACCAGCCAAATTATCTACCCATGGATTATTGTACACATAATCTGTCCCACAGACTTGGGCTATATAACATTTGAATGTCTCTCCCTGTTCGGGGGAGGAATTGATTTAATTATCCTGGAACCCACTATTTTTTTTTTTTTCCTTTGGCAAAATGCCAACAAGCACTCCTTATGGCCAGAGGTTCCCCAAAATATAAGCACGCTTTGTACATTATTACTTTTCTTATTATTATAACCAAACAATTTTTATTTATATTTCAATTTTTTTGGCAGTGTGCCAACAGGTTCAAACAGTACTTTCAATTGCTGTAATACTAATGCTGCAAACAATTCCCCACTATCTATTACGGTCATTGAGATATTAGCACTTGAACCCTGTTGGCAAGAAGCCAAATGTCCAAATTTTGCACATGGCTTCCCCTTCGCAAGAGATGTCAGTAGCAAAAAGAATTATTAAAATAGCATGTCTTGATCAAAAGTTAGTTGTAGAATGCCTCATCAATTTATGTATTACCTTAAGAAAGTGTTATTAACGGGGGAGTGGCTAGCCAGCGGAGATGATGGTCGCATGTTAGCTCAGCTCCGCAGAATCCTGGGCCTCGGAGGGGATTAACAGCGACATCGAACCTCGTTTCAAAGCCCTGCACACAGGACATACAGCAGACTAACTTTTTGATGCCATCCCGCAAAAGAAAAGAACCCACGAAACCAAGGGAGATGACAGACTTTCTCATACAGCCGCGCCATCCCCAAATCCAAGATGGCGCCGGCAGACATGCTGGTGAGGTGCGCGGCCCCGCATACAGCACTGGACGCAAGGCAAGGTCCCAGCCATAACTACGGCCACATACAACAGGGAAAAGGTCAGTACCCAACGCCTCCCTCTGTCTCGTCTAGCCCAGCTAAAAGTAAGCTAAAAATGACATCAGCCTCTGCAGAAATAGCAGACATCAGTGGAATTAATTCTTCCCTAGATGACACCAGGGAACTACAGGAATCCACTGCGGACTTCCCTACACTAAATCAGCCTGTCATGGATACAGCGCTGAAAGACATGCTAGTGTTGCTGCGTTCTACATTACATGCTGACATGCTAGCATTTACACAGAAATTTAAATCAGAAGTGGCGGCTGTAGATTCCAGAGTGTCTCATATTGAATCTAAAATGGGCGAATTTGCATCTACCTTTAATGATTTGGTGGACGCTCACAACGACCGGGAGGAAGAACTTATCGTCATCAAACAAAAATGGACGATTTAGAAGATAGATCTAGACGTAACAACGTCAAAATCCGGGGGATCCCTGAATCGGTCAAACCCCCCGATCTGAAAGAGCACTTCATATACCTCATGAAAGCCGCACTCCCAGAAGCGCCCCTAGAGGATTTAATCATTGATCGAATACACCACCTTCCAAGACCCAGAAACATCCCAGATCATCTCCCCAGGGACACTATAGTCCGGATTCACTTCTACCATGTTAAAGACCAGTTTATGATGGCAGTCAGAAGACGCGAAAATCTTCCTCAAGAGCTGCCTGACCTTTTTTTTTTGCTGACCTCTCAGCTTTTACCATGCAACAGCGTAGACAACTAGCAACTATAACTAAGCCGTTAAACAATCATCACATTCAGTACAGATGGTTATACCCAGCCAAGCTACTGATCAGTAGAGAGGGCAGATCACATGTGGTTACAAGCGTCAAGGATAGCATTCGTCTTCTGAGAGACTGGCAAATACTCGACCCACACGACAACGGGAATAACCCGCCACACTCTACTCCATCTACCTGCGCCAGCTCTGACACGGAAACAGGCTGAACCTTACTAATCTAATCACGACATTGATCCCTGAATGGCCCAGGAGTATGCCACTTAGCTGTTTACTGTTTTACCCCCCGAGTTTTAGCAGACCGGTATCCGCACAGATTCCTTATAGGATTGTTTCCTTTTTAACTTGTTGTTCCCTCTACCCTTCTATAATTTCAGCTACAGGAACAGAAGGATGTAATCACCGGTTGGACTAGCTCAGGTACCTGGAAACACTTATTCTCACATACCAATGGGCTTACATTTCACTTAGAGCTGAACATCACCAATAGCAGGTAAGCCCATTACCTACCTAACCTATTCTCATCAACATAAAGCACGTTCTCTACTATCTATCGAAATGTCATTCAATATCACATCATTAAATGTGAAGGGCTTGAACAGCCCCCAAAAGTGCCAAATGGCCTGGACAGAAGCATCCAGGCTAAAAAGTAATATCATATGTTTTCAGGAGACACACTTCGCCGCGGATAAACCCCCTGCTTTCAGCAACCGTAAATTTCCTCAAGTATTTACAGCAAACGGACCAAAGAAAAAAGGTGGTGTGGCAACTGCAATAAGAGATACTGTCCCATTTTCAGAAATAACAACCCACCTGGATAATTCTGGCAGATTTATCGTATTATTGTGTGAGATCTTTACAGTGAAATATACTCTGGTTAATGTTTATCTACCTAACAACAACCAACTCCGATTCCTAAAAAAATATGGAAAAAAGTAGATTCTATGAAACAAGGGCATGTAATTCTTTGCGGGGATTTCAACGCAATCCCAAACCAGGAATTGGACTGCACAAATCCCAAGCGTCTCAATTACCAAAGAACAACCTTGGCGGAATTCATCACCACATCGGGCCTCTTTGATGTATGGAGGTGCCAGCATTCCTCAGAGAAGGACTTTACTTTCTTTTCTAATGTACACAGTACATACTCACATATAGATTTATTCCTAGTAGACAAATTTTTATTGCAGAGGATTGTTAAATCAGATATAGATGTTATATCCTGGTCAGACCATGCCCCGGTTTCCATAGGTATGGGAGGGCGGAAGACCGAGACAATAGCGAATAGATGGAGAAATTATGTTTTTTCTATATCTCAACCCGAAAACCTGAAACTAATTAGGAATTCATTGAAATAATTTTTTGACTTCAATGCTCCCTCGGTCTCCGACCCTTTCATCCTCTGGAATACTCACAAGGTGGTTATACGTGGCTTATTGATACAATTAAGCGCCAGGGCAAATAAGCAGAGGAAGGAGAGGCTCAACGACCTGCTAAATAAAATTAAAATTCTAGAACTCTCTAACAAACAAAACTCTACTCAAAAAACAAGAGACCTACTATTCTATGCAAGACAAGATCTTATAACACTTCTGGTTTCCCAGCAGGAACGCCGCCTTCCTATTTTGAAAGCGAATAACTACAGATGTAGCAACAAGTCGGGGAAACTGCTGGCGAACCAGTTGAAAGAAAGAATGACAAAGCAACGAATCCCTCATATAGTGAATCCTAAATCCAAAAAACAAGTATCAAATCCAAAGGACATAGCTGACACTTTTTGTGACTACTATGAAGCCTTATATAATCTCAAAGACGACCCCGATACGTTCCCACCTTCTGACCACATGATTTCAGAATTTTTGAAAGCAATCAATCTTCCAAAAGTTTCCCAACTGAACCTTTCCAAACTTAACTCACCCTTTACCACTCAAGAAATTGAAAAAACCATTAGACAAATGCCCCATAACAAATCTCCAGGTCCTGACGGTTATTCATCCGAATATTATCAATTGTTCCACCATGAACTATCTCCTTACTTAAAGCAGGTCTTTGATGCCGCAATGTCTAATGCCGCGTTCCCAAAAGAGATGTTGACAGCAACTATTATAACTCTGCCAAAACCGAGTAAAGATTTCTCAGTTCCACAAAATTTCAGACCCATATCTTTATTGAATGTTGATGTTAAACTGTATGCAAAAATCATAGCTAATAGACTGTCATCATTGTTACCAGAACTAATTAACCAAGATTAAGTAGGTTTTGTATTGGGCAGGCAAACGAGTGACGCCACGAGAAGAATGATAAATATACTTCATTTCGCTAAAAAATCCCAAAGGCCTTCTCTGCTCTTTACTTTGGATGCAGAGAAGGCCTTTGATAGAGTTCATTGGAGATATTTAATCAAAGTGCTGGAAAAGTTCGGATTGATAGGCCCAATCCAACAGGCCATATTAGCCCTATATTCTTCCCCGTCCGCATATGTATTTACTGAAGGCATGTTCTCAAGAAACTTCCAAATAACAAATGGGACCAGACAGGGGTGCCCCCTATCACCCTTAATTTTTGCATTAGTTATGGAACCATTAGCAGAAACAATTAGGAATAACACACTGATCCAAGGTATCCCCTCACAAGGTAAAGAGCACAAAATATCACTCTTTGCCGACAATGTCATTTTGACATTATCCGACCCTTACAACTCCTTAACCGCGGCTCACAAAGCACTACTTCACTTTAGTAAAATAGCATAGTATAAAGTGAATGCATCTAAATCTAGCATACTAGGAGTTGCGATCGATAAAGCAACCAAATCCACCATGCAAAAAGACTTTCCATATCCTTGGTCCCCAAAATCTACCTCTTACTTGGGAATTCAAACTGACATCTCCTATCGCTAACTTATTTCAACTCAACTATCAACCTTTATTAGCTGACTTTCAAAAAGATATCTCTAGATATCAGAAATTTTACTTATTTTGGAATGGCCATTTAGCGGCATACAAGATGTTACTTCTACCAAAACTAATGTACATTTTCAGAGCCCTCCCAATTCTTATTCCACCACCCTTCCTCAAATCTATGCAAATACAAATGACAAATTTCATATGGGCAGGCAAAAAATCTAGATTTCCATCTCAAATTCAAGGGAAACACAAAGAAGTAGGAGGTTTGGGAGTACCTATTTTGGAAGACTATTATGCAGCTGCAATCCTGGATCAACTGAGAAATTGGTTTGACCAAAAAGAAACTAAACACTGGTGCCAACTAGAACAAACATGGATACATCCTAGATCTCTACAGTCACTCATACTAGCACACATCATACAACAAATCAAAACACAAATAGACCATCCCACCATACAAGCCTCATTACAAGCCTGGTCACATTTGAAAACAACATCTAATCCAAAAGCAAACCACACAAAGGTCCACATTACATTAGAAGTACTTCAATGGTTGATCCTAAACCTTTCCTTAACGCATTGGCAAAATAGGAATATTTCTTTCTTGGGGGATATCATGCTGAAGGGCAAGATGATGTCCTTCAAAGAAATACAAAAGAAGTACAAACTACATCCCTCAGAATTCCTGACCTACCTACAGATAGCTTCATGGTATAAGAAATGGAACACTTCTGATTCCCACATCCTGACCCAAGCATGGAAGCACCTTAATTCGTCTAACCCTAAAGCGAAAGGTATCTCACAGATGTATGAAATACTCAATGACAAAAAATCCTTTGCTGAATTCAAACCTATGCACAAATGGGAATTAGATGTAGGCCAGAAGTTTACGGCCAAACAATGGATATCGGCAATACAATGTAATCGTCGGTTCTCGAGATGCTCTAACTATGAGGAACTGGCAGCTAAATTGTTAGCAAGATGGCATTACTCTCCATATATAGTAGCCAAATTCTCTAATGATAATTCCATTTTATGTTGGAGAGGTTGCGGCCAGGTGGGAACATTGGTTCATATGTTATGGTCCTGCCCCCATATTCGTAGCTTTTGGTCAGAAGTGTTTAAATTTATTGCGAAAATTACAGGAGTTTTCACTAAACCCTCAGTGGAGAAAGCCATTCTAAGCATTAACATGATAGAATACCCAATATCAGTTAGATCCATAGCAATGCACATACTGTTTGCTGCCAGGTCTTTGTTAGTGGGCAAATGGAAAACCGATGAAATCCCTAGCGTTAGAGAAATAACCACAAAAATAAATACTGTCTCAGCATATGAAAAGATTATAGCTTTTAAAGACGGTACCGGAGCAAAATATTTATCAAACTGGAAATTTTGGAACTCACTACATCATAAATGTCTGTAAGAAGTTACCTGTAGCCTGATATATGTTTAAGGAATATGTCCCCCCCTTTCCTTTCCCTTCCCGTCATACTCAACTGTTTTCTTTTTTTCTGGCGATGTGTTTAATTCACCAAAGTTATGTTATTAACAGGATATGCTTATGTCACTATGAGGACATAAGCCTGTAGCATACAGATCTCCAACTGAAGGTTATTAGTTTAACAAGCTACCATATTCAGTTTTCTGTTGTTCACCAAAATGATTACATGTGTAACATCAACGTATACTGTATGTTTTATTTAAAATCTCAATAAAAATCATGTAAAAGAAAGTGTTATTAACGCTCTACCCATATTTTAATTGGTAAAAACGTCCCTAATGTCACAATACTTCAAAGACCTGGGACAGACTTTATAAGTCTTCCCTGCTCTTCGAATAAGTGATATTACTCCCTTCACTGTCAACCCTTCTTGAAACACAAATTTGTTATGTAAATTAAACCTTAAAACTTGAACCCGTTATTTGCCTTCTCTAAATAAGGGTCCCTTTCCCAGTTTAAAATGATAACCTCCCGGGACACTGGCTACAAGATATGTCTGAGGACCAGTATAACAGAATAGCAAACCAGTAATACAATCAGCACACTTTTGAGGCATTTGTTAGTACATAAAAAGAAATTAACCTGCATACTCACCAATCCAGGGTTCCTTATAAACTCTAAAAATTCTTATTCAACTCTATACAGATAAAATAAATCAGCAGAAGCTAAACACTAATAAGCCTTAAAGCAATATATTCGGTATAAGACTTAGTTCTGTCAGACCACCCAATTTTGTATTTCTCTTTTTATAGTAGGTATACCTTTTAATTATAGTGATCTTCCCAAGACCCCTTTTGATCTTCCCAAGACCTCTTTTTCCTGAGTCCTTCCCAAGGATTCTCTTTATAAGTTCTCTAACTTTTTAATGAAGTTCTCCCAGAACTTCTATTGATAAGTCTATACTTATACTTATTCTTATATCCTTTAAAGTTCTTTCCCTAAGATAATACTGAACGTCTGATTACAGCAAGGAATAGAAAAATATTTCTACTCACCGATTCAACGCCAGAATTATCCTGTGGACTACGCCAGTCTGTAAGGGTTAAAGTATTATAGACCGGGAGGAGAGAAGGAGAGAAACCAATTCCTCTACCAGCTCTAAGACTGTTTTTTTTATCTCAAATAAAAACCTTGTGTGAAATATATTTGACATTACAATAAGGGTTAAAGTATTATAGACCGGGGTCAGACATCACTCCTAGTCTTATCACCGACAGGGACTCTGGAGAAGTACTCTTCAGAAACAAGACACAGATAAAGCGCTATAGTTTGTTCAGAGTAAATCTGATAAGCTTTTATTTGTCACTCGTTTATATAAGAAAAATAATGATGATACAACATTATACAATCATTATAGCTACACACCATGTGCGTCATGGGACCTTTCTCTGTTATCCAAACAATTATGTTCCAGACATACAATACATAACAATATATGTAATACATAACAAATTTACGGTGTAATAAGTATTTATGTTCTGAGAAATCACAGAACAAGCTAATCTCTTTGTGTAGGCGAATTCCTAATGTCAAAGAACAAGTCATTGACAACTTAACATGATATTCTAAAATGGATGCTAATTCCAAAATGGAGTCATAGTTGCTAAAGACAAACTATACATATTCTTTCACAGAACATATGCATTCCATTTGGATAAAACATTGCATCAAACTGACATACAACATTGTGTTAAATAACAGATTAGAAGTGACTTCGCTCAGAGGCCATTTATAGATACATACAAGTAGGGATGAGCTTCGAGTTCGAGTCGAACTCATGTTCAACTCGAACATTGGCTGTTCGCAAGTTCGCCGAACAGCGAACAATTTGGGGTGTTCGCGGCAAATTCGAATGCCGCGGAACACCCTTTAAAAGTCTATGGGAGAAATCAAAAGTGCTAATTTTAAAGGCTAATATGCAAGTTATTGTCATAAAAAGTGTTTGGGGACCTGGGTCCTGCCCCAGGGGACATGGATCAATGCAAAAAAAGTTTTAAAAACGGCCGTTTTTTCAGGAGCAGTGATTTTAATAATGCTTAAAGTCAAACAATAAAAGTGTAATATCCCTTTAAATTTCGTACCTGGGGGGTGTCTATAGTATGCCTGTAAAGGGGCGCATGTTTCCTGTGTTTAGAACAGTCTGACAGCAAAATGACATTTTGAAGGAAAAAACTCATTTAAAACTACCCGCGGCTATTGCATTGCCGACAATACACATAGAAGTTCATTGATAAAAACGGCATGGGAATTCCCCAAAGGGGAACCCCATACCAAAATTTAAAAAAAAAATGACGTGGGAGTGCCCCTAAATTCCATACATGCAGTATATTTCAGTGCGTTATTGCAAGTTTACCACAGTATATTGCAGTGCGTTAGTGCACGTTTAATGCAGTATATTTCAGTTCATTACTTGTGTTGCTATGGCCATTTGTATAGTGACTTTATTGCAATAATATGGAGTTAGATATATTATTTGAGACTATATGTTTTGAAGGAAGCCAGCCTACTCCCACTCCATTGATATGTAAATTGGATAGGTCTTGGAGCTGAGACAGGAAGTTGTCGGCAGTATGTGATGTAAGCAGGAGTTAGGGGGAGGAGATTTAGCTTTTGAAAGAGACGTGTTGGGAGAGGAGATGTGTTTTGGAAGGACAAAGAGGAAGACATGGATGCCAGGAGCTGGAGAGCTTTTGAGAACATTTTAAGTTGGACTGAACAAGGAACCATGAAGGACATTACATCTTAAACCCTAAGTTGAGTAACTGTTTAGTTTACTTAATGCGTACATATTGTACATGCTTATATTTGTAGGCATATTTTTGTAAGCTATGAGTTGTGTTGTATTGTGCATCCAACAGTTGTATGTGCAGCTTTTCTGTTTAGTAAAGCATTGATACACTACAGAAGTCTAAGCTTCCTTGGTTTTACCGCAAGAACTTCAAGAGATAGACATAAAGCAAAACATTGGGGGCTCATCTGGGATTTGTGCTAAAATCTCAACTGAAGCAGACCTGTTTTTCTGTGGTGTGTTTTGTTGCTTGTGCTGGCTGGAAAAATGATGCGTACACTATTTAGGAAGAGTAATGCCCCGTACACACGGTTGGATTTTCCGATGGAAAATGTTTGATGGGAGCTCTTTGTCGGAAATTCTGACCGTGTGTAGGCTCCATCAGACATTTTCCATCGGAATTTCTGACACACAAAATTTGAGATCTGGATCTCAAATTTTCCAACAACAAAATCCGTTCTCGTAAATTCTGATCGTGTGTATACAATTCTGATGCACAAAGTGCCATGCATGCTCAGAATAAATTACAAGACAGAAACGCTCGGTCTGGTAAAACTAGCATTCGCAATGGATATAGCACATTCGTCACGCTGCAATTTTTAAAATATTTTAAAGCAGCGCATTCTCTTCTTCTTTATAATGCTATAATAATGAAGTTATTTTGCTGCTCATATTCACACAGAGTTTTCACAAACTGATTTCATTATTACGAATGAGCTTTTTGTTCAGGTCGAACATGAGTTTGACTCGAACATTGGGTGTTCACCCGTTCGCCGAATAGCGAACAATTTGGGGCATTCGCGGCACATTCAAAAGCCGCAGAACACCCTTTAAAAGTCTATGGGAGAAATCAAAAGTGCTAATTTTAAAGGTTAATATGCATGGTATTGTCATAAAAAGTGTTTGGGGACCCGGGTCCTGCCCCAGGGGACATGTATCAATGCAAAAAAAGTTTTAAAAACGGTTGTTTTTTCGGGAGCAATGATTTTAATAATGCTTAAAGTGAAACAATAAAAGTGAAATATTCCTTTAAATTTTGTACCTGGGGGGTGTCTATAGTATGTCCGTAAAGTAGTTCATGTTTCCTGTGTTTAGAATAGTCCAAGAGCAAAATGACATTTCTAAAGAAAAAAAAGTCATTTAAAACTACTCGCGGGTCTCTGCAATACAGATAAAATTCATTGAAAAAAACAGCATGGGATTCCCCCACAGTCCATTACCAGGCCCTTTGGGTGTGGTATGAATATTAAGGGGAACCCATACCAGGCTCTTATCTGAGCACGCAACCTGGCAGGCCACAGGAAAAGAAGGGGGATGAGAGAGTGCCCCCCCTCCCTCCTGAACCGTACCAGGCCACATGCCCTCAGCATGGGGAGGGTGCTTTGGGGTAGCCCCCAAAGCATCTTGTCCCCATGTTGATGGGGGACAAGGGCCTCATCCCCACAACCCTTGCCTGATGGTTGTGGGTGTCTGCTGGCGGGGGGCTTATCGGAATCTGGAAGCCCACTTTAACAAGGGGACCCCCAGATCCCAGCCTCCCCCCTGTATGAAATGGTAACGGGGTACAAATGTACCCCTACCATTTCACAAAAAAGTGTCAAAATGGTAAAATGACATGACACGGCTTGGGGACAAGTTTATTAAAAACTAAAAAAATAAAATTATCCCACAGTCTTCTTCTTCTTCTCTTGCTCCGCCGGACCGAAAAAGAAAAACAGCCGCACCGACCCACCTCCATGGGAGGCACTCGCCGTATGACGCCTCCTCGCAGGTGACAGTTCTTTTATAACTGAGGGCGGGGCCACACGGTGACATCCCCGGGTGACCCCACCCCCCTCTGATGCACAGGGACATCCCTATGGCTTCCCTGTAGCATCAGAGGGGACGGGCCACCCGGTCCACCCCCCTCTGACGCACAGGGACATCCCTATGGCTTACCCATAGTGTCAGAGGGGGACTCTGATGCTATGGGGAAGCCATAGGGATGTCCCTGTGCGTCAGAGGGGGCGGGGTCACCATGTGGCCCCCACCCTCAGTTATAAAAGAACTGTCACCTGCGAGGAGGCATCATATGGCGAGTGCCTCCCATGGAGGCAGGTTGGTGCATTTTTTTTTTCTTTTTCGGTCCATCTGCGGATCAAGAGAAGAAGAAGACTTTGCGGGACAGTTTTATTTTTTTAAATTTTTTAATAAAGGACTTGTCCCAAGCTGTATCATATAATTTTTACCATTTTGACCCTTTTTTTGTGAAATGGTAGGGGTACATTTGTACCCCGTTACCATTTCACACAGGGCAGGAGGCCGGGATCTGGGGGTCCCCTTGTTAAAGGGGTCTTCCAGATTCCGATAAGCCCCCACCCGCAGACCCCCACAACCACCGGGCAAGGGTTGTGGGGATGAGGCCCTTGTCCCCATCAACATGGGGACAAGGTGCTTTGGGGGGCTACCCCAAAGCACCCTCCCCTTGTTGAGGGCATGTGCCCTGGTACGGTTCAGGAGGGGGATCATTCTCTCGTCCCCCCTCTTTTCCTGCAGCCTGCCAGGTTGCGTGCTTGGATAAGGGTCTGGAATGGATTTTTGGGGGGACCCCCACGCCATTTTTTAAAAAAAAATTGGCGCGGGGTTCCCCTTTAAATGGATTTTGAGGGGGACCCAAATGCCATTTTTTATTTTGGCCCAGGGTTCCCCTTAATATCCATACCAGACCTGAAGGGCCTGGTATGGAATTTGGGGGGACCCCCACGCAATTTTTTTTTTAAATTTTGGTTCGGGGTTCCCCTTAATATTCATACCAAACCCAAAGGGCCTGGTAGTGGATTGTGGGGGAATCCCATGCCGTTTTTTTCAATGACTTTTATGTGTATTAAATGACTTTTTTTCCTTTAATAATGTGATTTTGCTCTCGGACTGTTCTAAACACGGGAAACATGCGCCACTTTACAGGCATGCTACAGACACCCCCCAGGTACGAAATTTAAAGGAATATTTCACTTTTATTGTTTCACTTTAAGCATTATTAAAATCATTGCTCCCAAAACATTGGCCGTTTTTAAAACTTTTTTTTGCATTGATACTTGTCCCCTGGGGCAGGACCCGGGTCCCCAAACACTTTTTATGACAATAACTTGCATATAAGCCTTTAAAATGAGCACTTTTGATTATTCATGTTGGTGTCCCATAGACACGGTGTTCGCGTTTTTCGAACACATTTTTTGCCTGTTCGCATGTTCTGCTTCTAACCGGGGAGGGGGGGGTGTTCGACTTATCCCTATTCATTATTATTTCTCGTGATCTCCTGAATAATATTATTCTTTTTTTTCGCCAGATCTCCATAATAGTGTTTAATAGTGTTTATAATTTTTGTTTACATTGTTTTTTTTATCAAAATCTCCTATTTTTTTTTTTTGTTTTTTATAGTGATCGCCATAATATTATTTCTCTTATTGTGTGTCAAGTTACCAAAACACCAATTATTATCTTGTATTTTTTAACCTCAAGAATGTTGGTTTGTGTTGGTGTCCCTTGTTATTTTGACATTGTATTTTGGAAATGTACCTGCCTACTCACAAACTGTCCTTTTTGAAGTAAAATACATAGGCAAGTATTTGTGAATACAAAATAGCCATTTTATTTGGGTTATAACCAAATAAAGAGGAAGGCAACGCTGGAGAAACTGCTGAAATTGGCGAAGCCTTTGGTACCCCAGGGCATACATCAACTATTTGCCAGCCAAAATTGGTGGCCTGAGGAGTCCATATAATAGTGAGTACAATCCAATTTGGTATATCCCTCTTGCCACATGTTCTGCGATCTTCTAAAAACAAACAAGAAGATTCGTCAAGAGGAGCTCCTGTTTTTTTTTGCACTATTTCATTTAAGTTGACTGCTGTTACACATCTTTCACCTCAAGAATCCTCATACAACAGCCATACGGACCTAGATTGCGAGAGACTTCTATCCCTCTTTCCCCTCCCCTTTTTTTTTTTTTTTTTCAAGAAGATGCAGAAGATGATGAGGGTCTGACTCAACTCCTTTTCAAAATACACTTTCAAGTTGATTTTGACTTTCCTCCCAGATGATTCCCTTACAATCACTTAATCAATCCAATACCTCTTGCCCCCCCCCTGTTTTTTTTTTTTTGTTTTTTATTTTGCTCCCCCCTGTCCACTCCATCTCTCTCAAACGAATATTATTGAGGTAGATGTTACCTTAACCTTAAACCCACCTGTTCATAACCCATGATGCGATTTACCTGTTGGCTTCCACTTAAGGTTTTGTTCAGAAGGTTACACTAATTTTGCACCTTAAAGTTTAATATATAATTTTTACCTGGCTCATCCGCCACCACTGGTTTGCCCCCATGCTCCCATCCATAGCCTGGTGCGGCTCCTCCATTGTTCTGGATGCCGTGACAGGCTTGGTATGTGAGTCTGGGACATTTCTTTGTCCGCCTTTAAAATTTGTAAGGTCAGATGACACCCAATCCTCTGACCCCTTTATGGTTTATTGCAAATTACAATTTTTCTCTGCCCTGTTGGCATTGTTTCTAAATGTAATAATCTCTGGAAGATTCTACCTTTATCCTTTTACAGGTACTCTCAAGAAGAAATTCAAACCTTCACTATACAGTTGTTTCACCAATCCATACTGTAGCTTTTTATTATATTTCATATCTATAGTCTATGTTGGTTATGCTGGCACTAGTAATAACTGGATACCCCATATTATATATCAGGTCTTAACTTACTTCCCATATAGATTCTGTCCTAGCCCAACCAAAATACTCTACGCGTTTACGTCTATTAAAAATGGGCCTTAAGATATTTTCACACAATATACAAGGATTTAACTCCCTTCATAAGCGTAAAAAGGCCTTCAGACACTATAAAAGACTGGGTGCAGATATTATCCTTCTTCAAGAAACCCATTTTTCTACTGATAACCACCCGTGCTACTTCGACAAAACATATAACCAAATGTATTTCACTACATTCTCCAACAAATCCAGGGGGGTAGCGATTTTTATCCGCAACTCTATAGTATTTGAGATACAACACATTTATAAAGACATTGATAGCAGATACATTATACTTAAAGGCACACTGAACAAACGCTCGCTTACAAATGCCTCCATATACGCCCCCAATGAGGCTCAAACATCATTTTTTAATAAATTTTTTGAAACTCTAGACCGCCTTAGCTCCCCCCATATAGTGCTAGGAGGGGACTTTAACCTGGCCGCCCATCCTTCCTTAGATAGAAGCAAAGTTGCCCCTACGACGAAAGCATTCTCTAAATCAATGAATCGCTCACTCAGTAAATTCCAACTAATAGACTCCTGGAGAGCTCATAATATTGGCGTTAGGGCTTTCACCCATTACTCCCACCCACATGACTGTTATGCTAGGCTCGACTACATCTTCACCACCCCCATCATATTGGCAAACTCACCAAGAGCCCGAATCCGCCCCTGTCCGTGGTCTGACCACGACATGGTTGAATTTGAAACCTCTCATATTGGTCTTGCCCCTACCCCATTTAATTGGCGTCTGAATGATTCGATCTTATCAGACCCATCCACTATTCAGAATATAACCACACACATTGAGGAATACTTTAAAAATAACTCAACGAACGACATCTCCCCCACTACACTCTGGTCTGCACATAAAGCAGTCATCAGGGGTCATCTGATTAGTATAACTGCAGCCAAAAATAAAGCTAAACTCATAGACATCAAAAGCCTCACAAAAGACCTAGACCTTCTATATATTAAACTCAACCAATCCCTATCCCTTGAAACCACAAAATTAATTCACTCCAAACGTCAAGCCCTAGATACGATTCTTTCAGCGGATACTGAAAAATCCCTCAGATTTTCTAGGGCAAAATTTTTATTACATGGTAACTCTACCTCTACCATGTTCGCAAAAAAACTCAATCAAGAGCATAAACCTCCTCACATATACAAACTACGCAACCAACTAGGTAACTTGGTCACGCACCCCAAAGAGGTTCTAGACATATTCTCCTCTTTCTATAAAGATCTTCTCTCAGGCCCCCAAACCCAACCTCATCACACTTCAATTAAGTGGCTTGAGAAATTACATCTCCCCACCCTCAACGATCAACAAGCCTCTTCCCTCAATGATCCATGCACAGACGCTGAGATTATCAATATAATTAAATCCCTGAAAACCTCAACATCACCCGGCCCAGATGGTTTCTCCTCATTATATTATAAGAAATTTGCTCCCCTTTTAGCCCCCAGATTAACCAAATTATTTAACCATATTCTGTTGGGTGGCCAGTTTCCAGAGGATATGCTTTTAGCAAATTTATCCCTTATCCCTAAACCCCATAAGGATCACACCCTTCCTCAAAATTTTCTCCCTATCTCAGTTCTCAATAATGATTTAAAAATTTTCGTCAGACTCTTGGCTGACAGATTGGCCAAAGTCACTACTTCTCTCATACACATTGACCAAACGGGTTTTATTCCCGGTAGACAGATTACAGATAACATTAGACTTGTCACTAACATAGTGCAGGACGCCAACCTCTCTTCCCGCCCAGTCTGCCTTCTTAGCCTTGACATACATAAGGCTTTTGATAGCATAAGCTGGTCATACCTCAACCACCTACTCCCTAAATTCGGCATCACAGATAAATTTATCCTTGGATTTAAAGCTCTTTACCACCTTCCTCAAACTATAATAAAAATCCCAGGCCATAACTCAGATTTATTTTCTCTAAGTAGAGGTACCAGACAGGGCTGCCCCCTTTCCCCTCTATTATTTGCATTAGCAATAGAACCCCTAGCCCAAGCTATAAGAAATAACCCAGACATTAATGGATATAGTAAAGGCCCAAATGAATTCAAACTGAGTCTCTATGCAGATGACGCTCTACTATTCCTTACAAACCCTCTCATATCTATACCCAACCTTATATCCGAGCTTAATTCTTTTCATACTCTATCGGGCCTGGGCATCAACATCAACAAATGCTCAGCCCTGCCCCTTAATCTGTCCCCTAACTTGATCACAAACCTACAGCAAAATTTCAACTTCATATGGTGCTCCAAATCATTCAGATACCTTGGTATCCAAATCACATCTCACCACTAGGGATGAGCCGAACACCCCCCGGTTCGGTTCGCACCAGAACCCGCGAACGGACCGAAAGTTCGCACGAACGTTAGAACCCCATTGACGTCTATGGGACTCGAACGTTCGAAATCAAAAGTGCTCATTTTAAAGGCTAATTTGCATGGTATTGTCCTAAAAAGGGTTTGGGGACCCGGGTCCTACCCCAGGGGACATGTATCAATGCAAAAAAAACTTTTAAAAACGGCCGTTTTTTCGGGAGCAGTGATTTTAATGATGCTTAAAGTAAAAAAAAAAAAGTGAAATATTCCTTTAAATATCGTACCTGGGGGGTGTCTATAGTATGCCTGTAAAGTGACGCGTGTTTCCCATGTTTAGAACAGTCCCTGCACCAAATGTCATTTTTAAAGGAAAAAATCTCATTTAAAACTGCTTGCGGGTTTAATGTCATGTCGGGTCATGGCAATATGGATGAAAATCAGTGAGACAAACGGCATGGGTACCCCCCAGTCCATTACCAGGCCCTTTGGGTCTTGTATGGATATTAAGTGGAACCCCGCACCCAAATTAAAATAAGGAAAGGTGTGGGGCCACCAGGCCCTATATACTCTGAACAGCAGTATACAGGCGGTGCAAACAAGACAGGGACTGTAGGTTTGTTGTTAAGTAGAATCTCTTTGTAATTTTGAACATTTTTAACGTGTTTAGCTCCAGCCAAAAAATCTTTTCTAAACTTTTTGGAAAACATAGGGAAGGGTTATCACCCCTGTGACATTTGTTTTGCTGTCTTTCCTCCTCTTCAGAAGATTTCACCTCACTTTTTTGTCCCAATGAAAAATGTTTTTTGAAAATTTGGGTTTTTTTGTGGAACAAGGATTGGAAAGCATCAGTGGAAAGGAGAAATTGTTTTCCCATATTAACTCTTACAGGAGAGAATTTCCCTTCCTAGGGGTAGATTTCATCTCACTTCCTGTTGTCTCCTTCCGTTTGCAAGTAGGAGTCGTTTGTAAGTTAGATGTTTGAAAGTAGGGTCCTGCCCTATATACTCAGCAGAAATTTGGGCCTTAGGTGTTGCTGTGGCCACAACACTGTAAGCCCTCACAGGGCCCTGCTGTGAAATATTAGATCAAGAATTGTAATTACATGCCCCTGTTGAACAGGAGCTGAAAAATTAGGCCTTAGGCACTGGTGCTGGTGCAACAACACTGCCACCACTCACAGACACTCTAGTTGGAACGCAGGAACGAGCCCTGCTGCAAAGTATTGCTTCAAAAATTGTAATTACACGCCCCTGTTAGACAGGGGCAGAAAAATTGGGCCTTAGGCACTGGTGCCACAACACTGCAACCCCTCACAGACACTCTAGTTGGAACGCAGGAACGAGCCCTGCTGCAAAGTATTGCATCAAAAATTGTAACTACACGCCCCTGTTAGACAGGGGCAGAAAAATTGGGCCTTAGGCACTGGTGCTGGTGCCACAACACTGCAACCCCTCACAGACACTCTAGTTGGAATGCAGGAACGAGCCCTGCTGCAAAGTATTACATCAAAAATTGTAATTACACGCCCCTGTTAAACAGGGGCTGAAAAATTGTGCCTTAGGCACTGGTGGTGGCGCCCAGAACCAAAAATGTTCTTACAAGCTATCAGCGTGATGATTGAGGAGGAAGAGGATAATTACTCAGGGATAGTCACTCAGCATCAGCATAGGCAGTCTTTGAAGGGATCTGAGATTTCAAAAAAAATTATTCGGTTACATCAGCATCAGGTGATTGGTAGCTGGTGGTGATCCAAGACTCATTCATTTTTATGAAGGTCAGCCGATCGACCGAGTCGGTGGACAGACGCACCCTGTGATCGGTTACCACGCCTCCAGCAGCACTGAATGTGTGTTCCGAAAGAACGCTGGATGCAGGACAGGCCAGTAGCTCAATTGCATACTGTGCAAGCTCTGGCCAGTGATCCATCCTCAAGACCCAGTAACCCAGAGGATTTTCGGTGGGAAAGGTGTCCAAGTCTGATCTTGCCCCTAGGTATTCCTGCACCATGTAAAACAGACGCTGGCGATGGTTGCTGGAACCGATCATACCTTGGGGCTGCGGACCAAAAAATTGTCTGAACGCATCGGTCAGACGGCCACCTTCTCCACCGCTCCTTCTTTGACTGACCGAAGCCTCAGCAACACGTTGTCCAGAAACAGGAGTTTGTAACCTCCCAGTCTCTGGGAACGCGTTGCACAGACCTTTCTGCAAGGCCTCCCGAAGATGTTTCATCCTCTGCTCCCTCTGCGATGGCAAGATAAGGTCCGCAATCTTACCCTTGTAACGTGGATCAAGGAGGGTTGCCAGCCAGTATTGGTCCTTCTCCTTGATACCACGAATACGAGGATCCTTACGCAGGCTTTGCAGGATCAGGGAGGCCATGCAGCGTAGGTTTGCTGAGGCATTCGGTCCGGAGTCCTCTGGGTCACTAAGAACGACATGGTCCGCAGCCACCTCCTCCCAGCCACGTACAAGTCCATGTGTTTCTTGGGACTGATCCCTTAAAGACTGCTGCTGATGCTGAGTGCCAGGCTCCACCTCCATACTGACACAATCTTCCTCCTCCTCCTCCTCCTCTTCCTCCTCGTCCTCTTCCTGTGTGATCGGCGGGCATGCAGGAACACTGTCTGGATAAAGGGGGCCTTGAGAGCTAAGGAAGTCCTCCTCTTCCTGCCTCTGTTCTGCCTCAAGTGCCCTGTCCATTATTCCACGCAGCGTGTGCTCCAACAGGTGGACAAGGGGGACAGTGTCACTGATGCATGCACTGTCACTGCTCACCATCCTCGTGGCCTCCTCGAATGGTGACAGGACAGTGCATGCATCCCTGATCATGGCCCACTGGCGTGGGGAAAAAAAAACCAAGCTCCCCTGACCCTGTCCTGGTGCCATAGTCGCACAGGTACTCATTGATGGCCCTCTGCTGCGTGTGCAGCCGCTGCAGCATGGCCAACGTTGAGTTCCACCTGGTGGGCATGTCACAGATTAGGCGGTTCTTGGGCAGGTTAAACTCCTTTTGGAGGTCCGTCAGCCGAGCACTGGCATTATATGACCGGCGGAAAGGCACACAGACTTTCCTGGCCTGCCTCAGGACATCCTGTAAGCCCGGGTACCTGCCCAAGAACCGCTGCACCACCAAGTTAAGGACGTGAGCCAAACAGGGCACATGGGTCATTTGTCCCTGTCGGAGGGCAGAGAGGAGGTTGGTGCCATTGTCGCAAACCACCATTCCTGCCTTAAGTTGGCGTGGCGTCAACCACCTCTGAACCTGCCCCTGCAGAGCTGACAGAACCTCTGCCCCAGTGTGGCTCCTGTCCCCCAAGCACACCAGCTCAAGCACCGCATGGCATCTTTTGGCCTGCGTACTTGCGTAGCCCCTTGAACGCCTACGGAGCACCGCTAGTTCCGAGGAAGAGGCCATGGAGTAAGAAGAAGAGGAGGGGGTGGAGGAGAGAGGTGTGTCACAATCAGCATTTTGGAGGCGTGGTGGCGGAACAACCTCCAACACTACTGCACCTTGTCCTGCATCCTTCCCAGCTGCCAGCAGAGTCACCCAATGCGCCGTGAAACTTAGGTAACGTCCCTGTCCATGCCTGCTGGACCATGAGTCAGCGGTAATATGCACCTTACCGCTGACCGCCCTGTCCAGCGAGGCATGGACATTGCCTTCCACATGCCGGTAGAGAGCCGGAATCGCCTTCCGTGAGAAAAAGTGGCGTTTGGGTACCTGCCACTGAGGAACCGCACATTCCACAAACTCACGGAAGGGGGCAGAGTCTACCAACTGAAAAGGCAGCAGTTGAAGTGCTAGCAATTTTGCCAAGCTAGCATTCAACCGCTGGGCATGTGGATGGCTGGGAGCAAACTTCTTTCGGCGGTGCAGCAGCTGGGGCAGGGAAATTTGCCTGGTACAATCTGACGTCGGTGTACCAAAAGCAGATTGCCCACAAGTACTTGGCTGTGACACACCTAATTCTACACCTTCATTCCTCTCACTGCAGGTCTCAGAGAGGACTGAAGGTCTAGTGGGGTTGGAAATATCAGCTGATGAGGAGCAAGGAGAGATCCTCTTTGTTCTTTGGTGTGGGTCTTTTAGATACGCTTGCCAACGAACTGCATGGCAGGTCAACATATGTCTGGTCAAGCATGTGGTACCCAAGCGGGAGATGTTTTGGCCACGCGAGATACGCTTGAGACATATGTTGCAAATAGCAGCGGTGCGATCTGATGCACTCGTCTCAAAAAAGGCCCACACCAAAGAACTTTTTGAATAACGCGCAGAGACTGCAGCGCCCTGCACATGTGGAGCTTTGGGGTGTGATGCAGTCAATGTGCTGCCCTTAGGCTGGCCCCTGGAGGGCATCCTGCCTCGTTGGTGATGTGCCGCCGCCTCCTCCTCCTCCTCCTCCTCCTCCTCTCTCCTATCAGGCACCCACGTTGAGTCAGTGACCTCATCATCCCCTCCCTCCTCATCACTGGAGCAAACCTGGCAGTATGCTGCAGCAGGGGGAGCATGACTGCCAGATTGCTGTCCTTCTTGGGCACCCCCTCTGTCCGTGCTCATGTTACTGCCTTCATCGAGCTCAGTATCGTCATCAGAGCCTTCCAAACGCTGGGCATCCTCCTGGAGCATGTACCCAACACTGTGGTCAAACAGTTCGAGGGAATCCTCATGAGGACATGGTGGAGCTAGGGAAGGAGTCACTGATGACATTGAGCTGAGGGAAGAGGCCGCTGCTTTGCCAGACAAAGCACCCTGGGCATGGGTGAGAGAGGATGAGGAGGATGAGGACGGCTTGGTCATCCACTCGACCAAGTCTTCCGCATGTTGCGGCTCAACACGGCCAGCTGCCGAAAAAAAGGCCAAGCGTGTCCCATGGCCACGTGCTGATGAGGATGCACCGTCTCCACGACCAGCACTAGACACAGAGCCTGCTTGCCCTCTCTTATTGGCTTGTCACTGTCTGCCTCTCCTTCTTGGCCTTCCAGACATACTAATGGCCTGTAGCTGCACTAAGCTGGGATAGAACACCTGTAATTTTCTTCAGGTAGCTTTATATACTGTAACCAGACAAGCCTGCCTGTCAGTAGGAAGATAACAGGAATGGATCTAGCTGAACACTGTGAGCAGGACGCACTGTACTAAATGTAAATAGTCTAGCTGCCTGACCGTGGTACTAATAGGATCAAATAGAACACCTGTAATTTTCTTCAGGTAGCTTTATATACTGTAACCAAACAAGCCTGCCTGTCAGTAGGAAGATAACAGGAACGGATCTAGCTGAACACTGTGAGCAGGACGCACTGCAATAAATGTAAATAGTCTAGCTGCCTGACCGTGGTACTAATAGGATCAAATAGAACACCTGTAATTTTCTTCAGGTAGCTTTATATACTGTAACCAGACAAGCCTGCCTGTCAGTAGGAAGATAACAGGAACGGATCTAGCTGAACACTGTGAGCAGGACGCACTGCACTAAATGTAAATAGTCTAGAAGATAACAGGAACGGATCTAGCTGAACACTGTGAGCAGGACGCACTGCACTAAATGTAAATAGCAGGAACGGCTCTAGCTGAACACTGTGAGCAGGACGCACTGCACTAAATGTAAATAGCAGGAACGGATCTAGCTGAACACTGTGAGCAGGACGCACTGCACTAAATGTAAATAGCAGGAACGGCTCTAGCTGAACACTGTGAGCAGGACGCACTGCACTAAATGTAAATAGCAGGAATGGATTTAGCTGAACACTGTGAGCAGGACGCACTGCACTAAATGTAAATAGCAGGAACGGATCTAGCTGAACACTGTGAGCAGGACGCACTGCACTAAATGTAAATAACAGGAACGGATCTAGCTGAACACTGTGAGCAGGACGCACTGCACTAAATGTAAATAACAGGAACGGATCTAGCTGAACACTGTGAGCAGGACGCACTGCACTAAATGTAAATAACAGGAACGGATCTAGCTGAACACTGTGAGCAGGACGCACTGCACTAAATGTAAATAGCAGGAACGGATCTAGCTGAACACTGTGAGCAGGACGCACTGCACTAAATGTAAATTGCAGGAACGGATCTAGCTGAACACTGTGAGCAGGACGCACTGTACTAAATGTAAATAGTCTAGCTGCCTGACCGTGGTACTAATAGGATCAAATAGAACACCTGTAATTTTCTTCAGGTAGCTTTATATACTGTAACCAGACAAGCCTGCCTGTCAGTAGGAAGATAACAGGAACGGATCTAGCTGAACACTGTGAGCAGGACGCACTGCACTAAATGTAAATAGTCTAGAAGATAACAGGAACGGATCTAGCTGAACACTGTGAGCAGGACGCACTGCACTAAATGTAAATAGCAGGAACGGATCTAGCTGAACACTGTGAGCAGGACGCACTGCACTAAATGTAAATAACAGGAACGGATCTAGCTGAACACTGTGAGCAGGACGCACTGCACTAAATGTAAATTGCAAGAACGGATCTAGCTGAACACTGTGAGCAGGACGCACTGCACTAAATGTAAATAGCAGGAACGGATCTAGCTGAACACTGTGAGCAGGACGCACTGCACTAAATGTAAATAGCAGGAACGGATCTAGCTGAACACTGTGAGCAGGACGCACTGCATTAAATGTAAATAGTCTAGATAGAAGATAACAGGAACGGATCTAGCTAAACTGAATACAGTGTATATATATATATGCAACACCTGGGATGCATATATATACACAATACACTGTAAGTGCAGCTAACTGACTGACTGTTCTGCCTAATCTATCTAACTCAAATCAAATGACACTGTCTCTCTCTCTCTCTCTATCTCTCAGCACACCGGAACACACACTACACAGGGCCGCCGTGCAGGCGGCCTTATATAGTGTGGGGTGTGTACTAAATCCCCTGAGCCATAATTGGCCAAAGCCACCCTGGCTTTGGCCAATTACAGCTCTCTCTACTGACAGCGCTGTGATTGGCCAAGCATGCGGGTCATAGTGCATGCTTGGCCAATCATCAGCCAGCAATGCACTGCGATGCCGCAGTGAATTATGGGCCGTGACGCGCCACACGAATTTAGCGCGAACGGCCCATAAAGTTCGGAATTCGGCGAACGGGCGAACAGCCGATGTTCGAGTCGAACATGGGTTCGACTTGAACACGAAGCTCATCCCTACTCACCACAAACTTCTATATAAAACTAACTACACACCTCTTTTCTTACACATTAGCTCTCTTCTCAAAATTTGGTCCTCTTATCGCATCTCTCTTCTTGGTAGAATATGTGCTATTAAGATGACGATTCTCCCCAAACTTTTATATTATTTCCGTTCCTTACCTATCAATGTCCCCAAATCCAGAATTGAAGCTCTACAAAGAGAAATTAACAAAATAAAAAAAAAAAAAAGTGGGCTTGGCCTCCCAAATATTTGGCAATACTTTATAGCAACCAAACTCACACAAATAGCCCAATGGTTTGTCCCCAACTCAAACATCCCATGGCTAAACTTCGAATTAAACTCAATCTCTCCATACTTCATACAGGGCCTATTATGGTCCAATCTAAACTCCCACCACAAAATCCTCAAATTAAATAATATTGTGGCCCACCATCTCCAATTTTGGCTTAAAATCATTAAAACCTTTAAACTATCATCAGACACTCCCCCTCTAGCATCCTTTTTAGGAGACCCCAGACTTATACAAAACCATAACAATAATAATTAATTCCCTCACTGGCGTAACAATGGTCTGACTACCTTAAGATCATTATTTCCATTCAAGACGTTCATCTCCTTCCACACCCTACAATCTAAATACAACTTTCCCTCTTCCGAACTCACAAATTATCTCCAGATTAGAAATTTCTATACAGAACACTACTCATTAAACATTCAATCTCAAACGACCTTATTTGGGCATATCTGTCTAAACTCCCCAAGGGTCAAAGGCCTGATTTCTATAATTTAAAGATATCTAAACGATATAATGATACCTGAAAAATCTGGCCCAATGTTACAATGGGAAGCTGATTTAGACATTCCTATCTCCTTAAAAACATGGAATACCATGACAGATAACCTTCGCAAATGTAATATCGCAGCTTCATTTAGAGAATCGCCAATGAAATTATTCTCTAGATTATACCTGACACCCTCGAAAATTCACTCCTTCTATCCAACTGCCTCTCCTAACTGTTTTAGGGGCTGTAATGTTCCTGGCACATTCCTTCACATATTTTGGAGCTGTGTATATCTAGAGCCTATATGGAAAGCTGCGGCAAGTAAAATGGAATCTATAGCAAAAAAAAAATCAACCTCTCCCCACAATTATGCATACTGTATGCAACAATTCCTGACATACCAACATCATGTGTTAGACTGATCCATTCCCTACTTAGCTCTATCAAATGGATGATAGCCCTAAACTGGAAATCCCAAAACCTACCTTGGCCTCAAGTCCTGTCTAGGATGGATATGATTAAACTTTCAGAGAGAATCCATCATACCCTACATGACAGTATGCATACCTTTAATGGAAAATGGACTCTATGGACTTGTGATTAAACTTTACTATACTATATTCTGCCTATTGCATACACTCCCTCAGATATCATGATATCTTTACTCATTTTACATTTGTGTACTACACAAATTATACTGTATATTGTCATTTTGTACTCAACTGTTTTAATCAACATAACTTTGTAACCCTTTTGTACTGAATCTTCCAAATAAAACTTTTGTAAACAAAAAAAAATAGTGAGCACAATCCAGTCCAGGACTACAAGAGATCAGGAACAGCAGCAGGTGACATATGTCCCCAGGCTGTGGTCATACAACAGCCTTCATCTTTTGCCAGACCAGACTGAACCCAGGCCATCACTTTTTTGTCTTCATTACACGCTTCCTTCCAGGCTGTGGCTGTGGTGTTGGAGGTGTAGCAGGAGGTGGAGGAGGATGGTCCAACTCACACAGGAGTGTTTTGGTTGTTAGTTGGCCCCTCAACCCCTTATTTTGGGTGATCACCATGAGTTCCTAACACAAGAGACATCGTCCCTCCTCCATTTGCTGCATTTTGTATGCAGTCATGCATGCAAAGGCCTCTTGGAGAGTGGGGTTGGCTTTGAGGGCCTCATTAGCCTCCCTAATCAGTCTGAGCGCTGCCTCCTCCACATTACTCCCCTTCCTGGCCCTTTTTTTTTATAAATTGTATTTTTATTAAAGGTTTTCAAAAATACAGAAAGGAAGGCAACATCAAACAGTTGTCAGTACAAAATAAGTAGAATCATTAAAAAAATAAACATATACTGTAAAGGTAAGGTCACAGTGTTACCAACATTACAGATTTACAGTTTGGTAGATATATAAAACAAAGAAAGGAGGCATAGAGAGGAGGAGGGGGGGTGAGGAGAGACCCAGGGAGAGGGCGGTCTAGGTACAGTGGTATGTCACACAGTAAAAGATGTTGCTCACTGGGTCTAGGGTTGGTGGGGTCTCAGGAGCGCCTATACCAGACAGAGGCACCCCATGAGATTCCCACATAGAGGGGGGGAGGGAGGGGTGCACCATGGAATCTTTAAGGGAATATAGAAGTGGAGTCATGGGAATAAAGCATTCGCCATATACATTCAAGAAGGTATTGTGCTATTGGAATGTAATGAGGGAGTCTCAGGGTTGGGTTCTGTGTGGTCCCACAGGTCCCAAATCTTTGAAAATTGAGGAAGCGTGTCATGGTTAATAGCAGTGAGGTGTTCCATTCTGCGAATCTGCTCCAATATTTGTAAGACTTGTAAGAGGGTAGGTGAGGATGAGGATAACCATCTCAAGGGTATGGCTCGTTTAGCTGCCAGTAGGATAAAGCCAGCTAGTTTTTGGGCGTATTTGGAGAGGCCGGGAAATTGCAAACCTAGAAGAAATTGGAGTGGATTTAAAGGAAGATTGGTTTCAAAAAGATTTTGCAAGTACTGTATATATGAATAGAGGACCAGAAGGGTTGAATAATGGGACATTCCCAAAAAATATGAAAGTGGGAGCCAATGTCATCCCGGCATCTCCAACACACCCGGGGAGTCCTGGGATCGTATCTATGCAGGACCTCTGGAGTTCTGTACCAAAATAGTTAAATCTTATAGGTCGTCTCCCTCTGCTCCACACATTGTGAAGTTTTGGAAGCAGTTTCCCAAATTTTTTGCCATTGAGGGGTAGGAATGGGCTGTTTGATGATCTAGGATCATTTTTACATGTATGAGTGATATATAGCGGTGAGTGGGAGAACCTCGTGTAGATATTTGTAAATTTCTGAAATAAGATGGGTTTGGTAGGGGCCTTGGGCACATAGGAGTTCAAGTGGAGTGGGTCTATCCAGGGTGAGGGTGGGGTTTTTGGAGCCGAAGTAATGTATAATATGAAGATAGGAGTAGAATAAGCGTTTAGGGATTTGGTGTTTCCGTTGCATTTATTAGGATAGAAGTGTGTGAGTGAATGGGTGTACGAGGCTTCGGAGCTGAAAAAATCCAGCCTGTGTCCATGGGAGCATTCTAGTGTAAGATAAGCTATCAGGTATGTCAGGATTAAACAGCACATTTAACAGGGGTGGATATGGGGATGAGAGGGAGAACTGACGGGAGCATTTTTTCCATATAGAAAGAGTGAAAATCATCGGCATAAGTTTTTAAGTTGGGTTATGGAGGACTCCAAATTCGTCCAAACCATGGAGCAGGGGTGGACTGGACTAGTAATGTTCATTTCAATTTCCGACCCAGTACTGGATGTCATTCTATGTGACCAGACAACGATCGGTTTTAGATGGGTGGCAAAATAATATTTGAGGAGGTCCAGCGCTTACAATCCACCCCTGGACCTAGGAGCAAGTACGACCGAGCTAGCTATTCGATGAACTTTATAGTGTCAAATAAAGTTAAGGAATGACCTCTGGGTAGCTTTGAGTTGTGACATTGGGACGGGGATCGGTAGGGTTTCAAATAGATAGAGGAGTCTTGGCAGGATAGACATCTTCAGGACATTGATGCGACCCAGGAGAGAGATGGGATATGTGTCCCACTGTCGCAAGAGTCGGTCAATGTCACGGAAGAGAGGGGGGAAGTTGGCCTGGTAAAGATTTGAATATGAGGAGGTTAGGTTAATTCCTAAGTATTTGAGGGAGTTCGTACACCATTGATAGGAGTAATTTTGTTGTAGGGCGGTAAGATCTGAGGGTGAGATGAGTATAGGTAAAGCTTCCATTTTGCTTGTGTTGATCTTATATCCTAAGAGAAAGCTAAATTCCTTAAGCAAGGGGTGTAGGTTTCGGAGGGAAATATGGGGTCTGGTCAGAGTCAGCAGAATGTCGTCTGCGAATAAGGAGAGTTTGTATTCGCAATGAGACCCCACGGATGTCAGGGTGAATGCGAATGGTTGCAGCTAGGGGTTCTAGAC
The DNA here is from genome assembly GCA_037952925.1 of Lithobates clamitans. NCBI lineage: Eukaryota > Metazoa > Chordata > Amphibia > Anura > Ranidae > Lithobates > Lithobates clamitans. Next base: position 44,167 of record JBBGZY010000801.1, read on the forward strand.
AGAGAATGAAAAGTAGGGGGGATAGTGGACACCTCTGTCTGGTGCCGTTACTCAAAGAGAAGGATGGCGATAAATAGGAGGATAATTGGACTTGGGAGGATGGTCAGGAGTATAAAGCATGTAGTGTGGCAATAAAGGGACCTTCAAAACCATAGTTAGCGAGTGTGGCAAACATAAAGGGCCAACTGAGCCTGTCAAAGGCTTTTTGTGCGTCCAGGCTAAGTCTCTAAGTTATCTCCTACATGTCTGGCTATTACAAAGCCCACCACCTGATCTTTATGTATGAGCCTGGGAATTAAGTGGGATAATCGATTAGCTAGAATCTTTGTGAAAATTTTGTAGTCTGAATTGAGTAGTGCAATGGGCCTATAGTTATCTGGAAGGGAGGGATCTTTACCAGGTTTTGGTATTAGGGAAATATGGGCAAGGAGGAATTGAGGATGGGGTTTGGTACCTTTGAATAGGGAGGAGAATAGAGAGATTAAATGTGGGCTCAGGATTGGCAGAAAGGATTTATAATAGGAATATGCTAAGCCATTAGGGCCAGGGGTTTTTTGGGTAGGGACTTCCTGGCCCTTTTGGTTGGAAGGCGGAAGGGAGGGACCTGCGATTCTGGGAGGCTCCTACTGGGCCCGGCCACCTCCTGGTTGCCACATTCCCCAGCCTCCTCCTGGCTGCCACATTCCCCGCCACCTCCTGGCTGCCACATTCCACAGCCTCCTCCTGGCTGCCACATTCCACAGCCTCCTCCTGGCTGAGGCTTTCCTGTGTATGAAAAAGGGACATAGTTTTAGTTTATTGTTTATCAATCACACACAATTTTCAGCTCATGACTGTTGCAAATTGAATGTTAATAAATCGAAAAAACTATCATTCTGACCGCAGCATTTTTCATTCTTGTCCCAAACATTTTTGGCTACTACTGTCTATTGATATATAAAACACTTTATTAAATCAGCAATTAGTGATCAATAATAACATCTATTTCACATCATTTATTTTACGGCAAGAAATATGTTGAACAATATTATACCTGGCTCAAGCTGGGCACCTCCACTGCTTCCTGGCTGGAAGGCCCAGGGTGGGCGTCGGAAGCCTCAGCTTTGGTGGAAGGAAGCGTGGAAGGAAGAGTGGAAGGTAGAGTTGAGAGGAATTCCCTGGCTTCAGTCTGGTCTGCCAGAAAAGGAAGTCTGTCATAGTACCACAGCCTGGGGACATAAATGTCATCTGCTGCTGCTCCTGATCTCATGGATTTCTGGACCTTAATACGCTCATGATTATATGTGCTTCTCAGGCCAACAATTTTTTTTTTAAATATGAGATATCTGCCGTGGGGACCTGTGGCTTCACCAACTCCAGCAGTTTCTCCAGAGCTGCCTGCCTCTTTTGTTTATGATTATAATGTGGATGTTTCACCTGCCACAGGCAGGGCAGCTCCCTGTATTTATCAATGAATATTGGGAGGAAGCTGTGGTCTTTGAACCCATCCATTTTCTCTGCAAGACACAACACAAGACAAACCCTAATGTCAGGCGAAACTCTCCTAATCTTGACCCAATATAGGCCTCAATCTAAAAGCAGTATAGGCCACTGATGCACCCAATTAAAATTGTACCTTCGTTATAACGATCTTCGCTTCCGCTACTCTGTCCTCCGCTCACAGATCGTACGTATGATGCACGCGTGTTACGCTTTATATACACTGCACATGCATGAAACTCCGCCCACCCCTGACGTTCTTGATAGTATATTCCTCGCCCCTTCTCTTTTAGCACAGTGGGTAGAGAACATGGCGGAGACATGGCAGGTGCATGCAGAGGAGAGCAGCAATGACGAAAGCCCGGAGCCATGAACGTCCCGATCCCGGAAGTGATTTAAGGCCTCAAATATGTCCTTTGTAGAGATGGTGGAGATGGTGGCCATCTTGAAGAGGGCCGACTATGATGGGAAGAATGGACCTTACCTACACCTAAATGTGAGAAAGGCCAAGATCATGACTAAAGTTGTGAAGAGTCTGCGCCGGAATTTTGGGGTACGGCGATCCAAGGATCAATTGAGGAAGCACTGGTCAGACCTCAAATTGACGGAGCAGGATCAGTACAGAAAGATAAAGAGAGTTCTTCAAAAAAGTAAGTAGTTGTCGTGTGTTCCTATTATTAATCTTACTTGCATGCTGCTCCATGTGCTTTTCTTTACTGTTGTACAGTTTAAAATGGCAACGTTCATGTTCATGGGCACAGTAATTCATCCGTAGAAAACATCATTTGTTCGCCCACTAATACAATGTTTTCGGCAGATCCAGGTTAACTACATTTGTTCTGGCCTATTTGTATTTTAAAAAAGTTTATGACATTGTTGTCTAGATGAGTTTGTACTAGAATGAAATGCAAACTTGATTCAGTGTAAGGAGAGGACACTCAGCATCTGTGTACACATCTGGACACAGGAGCACTAGTGTGGGACACCAGAACAAACTTTTTAGGGTGTCCCACACAGGTGCGCAAGTGGATACTAGGGGTGTCTCCATGTGTGATACTTTACCAAAAAAGATAAGTATTCCAGCTTTGGAAAGGAAATAAAAATTTCTTCAGCTTGCAACTCTGCCAAAACAGACAATTGTATGACACTTCCAAGCAGTGTTTCAAATTCCTATTTCTGGCCTCAAATATCTGTGTGCTAAGTATACCTTTTTTTATTCACATAGGGGAGAAAAGACTCAGGACGTCTGAGAACACCAGGGACCCACAACCTCCTAAAGAATGGGAAATCCCAAAACCACAAGCAGAGGATATGGGGGAAGGAGAGGTTTATGAAGTGGGCGAAATAGTCACCACAACAGGTGAGTGTCTTAGACCACAGCTTCAGGTAATAGATGGATGCCGGCATATTTCTAATACATGGGGTGTTTTTTTTTTTTAGGTGACGTGGATGTTGTGGAAGAAGAATCTCATTTCACAAGTGAAAGTGCCCAGATCCTCATCGGGGAGATAATGGGATGCAATCATGATTTAGAAAATATAAAGGAAAACATCAATGATGTTCAACAAAAAATGAAGAACATCATTGATGTTTTAGGCAGAGTATAAAACACACAAAAATTGTACCGTTTTATCGTGTATTTTTGCTTTTAAAAACAAGTTTTAAAGTTTTTTAAAAGCCAAATTTTGAAGATGCACATGGTGTGTCAATATGTGCTATCTGCCATCACGGGATATCAATGTACACGTTTTGTGGGTGCATCTCCTTCCTTGCAGCTCAAGTAGCTGAGAGGAAGGGGTTGCACCCCCAAAACACGTCCATTGATCCCCCATGATAAGAGCTAGCACATGTTGACATTAGGCATTAGATCAGGAGGGAAATCCCCAGTTTGAATCACAATTTGTGTGCATCTTCAAAATTTGTCTTTTACAGGGGTGACATCACACCATCTGATGAAGGCAATATCAACACAGTTTGGACATACTAATGTCTGATATTGCCTTCCCTCTATCAAAGTTGAACTTTGTAAGTTCCTGAGTTGTGTATGATATGGTTTGAAACATGCCTGTTTAACCAAAAAAAGGATATTTCTAATGTGAAAAACAAAAATTTTATACACCAAAGATGTTGGTTTGTTCAAAAACCCTTTTCAAATGCACATGTGAATGTTCTTTGAGTAAAATGTTTTCTACTCAACAATGTCTGGCTTCTTCTTTCAATGCTCAATAGCAATTTTTGTATTAAGTTGGAGTTTACAGTGACAATGGGGGTTATTTACTAAAGGCAAATCCACTTTCAGTGCAGTTTCAAGTGCACTTGGAGTGCAAATAACTCCTACAGTGCTTTATAATTTGCCACAATCAGGCCATTTTCGTGACTCCACAAATTACAGTCATGATGCTGAAAATAATCAATATTGTTATCAGTAATGCATTACATACATTAACATCAAAGCAGACCCACAACATAATAATTCGCTAAAGTAGAGATTGTCATCTCATGTATCAAAAAAATTACATTTGCACTATTGAATAAAAAGGCAAAAAAGAAAAGCCCATTGTATAACCTAGGAGCCAGCTAAAAGAAACACAAGCAGTAAATCAAAGTAAATATTATTTAGGTTTAACTAAAACATTTCTTTTTTAAATGTTTCTTAAACATTTTGTGACATATCAATGGCCCCTGTACCTGCAAAGTACTCTTGATACTTTTTGCGAACTTCGTGGGCGCTTTGGGGGGGAAGGCCAGGACGGCCAGCTTCAAGAGCTGTTTGGGTTGTTGGATCCAGTAATAAGCCAGCCTCAGTCCCAACTAAAGCCACATAGTTTGATGCATTTTTTCTTAAAAAGTTATGCAATATGCAGCATGCAAGAACGATGTGATTGATTTTATATTGCGCCATGTTTATTGCAGTGAGGAATAGGCGGAACCGGCTGGCCATTATTCCAAAGGCATTTTCCACCACTCTTCCTGCTCTGGTAGTTAAAAACCCTCTGTTCCGGGGTGAGGGTCCTCATTGGGAACGGCCGCATCAGGTGTTCACCCAGACCAAATGCTTCATCAGCGACAAAGACGAACAGGAGTCATTCCATGTTCTCTTCAGCAGGTGGCAATCCCAAGTCACCATTCTGGAGCCCTCTATAAAACTTGGTCTGGGTGATGACTCCACCATCCGGCCATTCTTCCACACATCCACATAGAGAAAATCGTATGTCGCCGACACCACCGCCAACATCACAATACTATTAAACCCCTATAGTTATAATAGTATGACCCCGAATTGGGGGGTGGTATGATGTGGACGCGTTTTCCATCTATTGCCCCTCTGCAGTTGGGAAAGTCCCAACGCTGGGCAAACTGGGATGCCACAGTCTGCCTCTCCTGTGGCGTTGAAAGAAACTGTGGAGTCAAACAAGAAAAAACAAATTATTAATTTTGCACATACCATTGCAAGCAGATTAGACACAAACATTCTTGGCCAAAATCACTATTAACATGTATTTGACGGAGTATTTAAAGATAAAAAGAAAAGGTCCACTTATCAGATTACTCACCCTCTCTGATGGCCCATTGTAAAAATTTTAGGAGGGGGAGATGTTTTGGACTGGTAACCCTCTCTACTTCATTGAGAGCTGAATGCATAAATAATGTGTTTTACTTTGGCCTGCCCCTCCTTACACTATTGGCAGCCCACTGGACAGGTAAGAAGTGTCATAATACAAACATATAAATACACACTGTACAAATTGAAGCACTTTTTTACATTCTGCAATTACCTATCAAGATAATAGAAGAACAAAACTTTAAACAGTACCATTTGAAAGTCTTCTGGCAGGCCCTTTCACTACATGCTTTGGGGAATTCATACAGAAATATGACCACAAAAGAGGTAGGTATAGTGTGTATGGGTTTTGCAAAGTCAGCAGATAGAGGATTGGTATCGGTTGACTTAGCGGTTGGGGAGAGGGAGGGTTCCAAATGATTTTGGGACCCCAAAAAAATTCTCTGGCACTCTGCATGAATTTAACCACTTCAATACCAGGCACTTATGCACCTTCCCGCGCAGACCAATTTTCAGCTTTCAGCTCTCTCACACTTTGAATGACAATTACTCAGTCATGCTACACTGTATCCAAACAAAATGTTTATCATTTTCTTCTCACAAATAGAGCTTTCTTTTGGTGGTATTTAATTACCACTGGGTTTTTAATTTTTTGCGATATAAGCAAAAAAACAGCGAAAATTTTGAAAAAAACTTACTTTTTTTAGTTTCTATTGTAAAATTTTGCAAACAAGTAATTTTTCTTCATAAATTTGTGCCAAAATTTGCTTTCAAAACATTTTATTATTGTTTTAACATGACATACATGAGAATGCGTACATTTCCGGCAACTAAGGAAACATAACTTATAATGTGTTACATGGATAAGAACAAATATTGCAAACTAGTACAAAAGAAAGGAAGCAAAACTGTCGTTACAAAAATAACTCTCAGCTGTGATATGCATTTCTGTTGTAAAGGATTATCCATGTAAATTCATAGAAATTCTAGTGAACCGAGCATAACAAGTCCTGGATTATATAGAACAAAACCCGGACTCCTGGGTCTCAGGAATACCATATGAGGAAATACTAACATGTGTAAAGCTTTCAGACAGGTTCCTCAGGAGTCTCAGGATACCGTGATGTGAGCACAGATCCTTTGATCCGTGTGTATTAATCAGGAATGTCCGGTGGACCCCTCCATCCCAGGTGGAAAGGTATAAATAGGGATTCACTCCTTGAGGAGAGATGTCGGATGACCCCGGGCGCCCTTGCACACCCCCCGTGGGATCTTCCTGTAGGTGTGCTCGGGTTCTACCCCGTGCCATCCGTCTCCCCAGGAGCATTATAAATTGGCTGGGGGGCTAACAGAACAAAACCCCCCACTTCTGTTTCATGCCGAAATGCCCATTCATCCTCCTGAGAGGGGGAGCAAGGGTCCCCCGGACATCCCGAGCAACCAAGTCCCGAGAACTCCTCTCAGTGGTAAGAGAGATTAAGTTATACCTGAGAAATAGCGGGGTCTAATCAATCTTAAAAAGGGGAGACAGAGAACGTGTGAAAAGAGGGCTAAGAGGGAGTAGAGAAGGTGAAGAGAGAGGTTTATGTAATAGCATAGGCTAAACTTGCGTCAGGTTCCAAACCCGGTATAAGGGATATGTTGCAAAATGTGGCCCAAGGTTCCCAGATGGTATTAAATTTCTCGACTTTGTCATTCAGCTTCGCGACTATTTGTTCCTGGGACATGATCCAGGATACTTTCCTCTTGCAAGCCTGGAAGGACACCATGGGTTTCTTCCAGGCTTTTGCTATAGTGATTTTTGCACCTAGTAAAACAAAGTATGATAGTGCCTGTAAGTGTTTAGGTGTATTGGGTATATCATGATTAAATAAGGCAATATGTGGATTGGGGGCAACCGAGACCTCAATCAGTTTGCTAATTGTACGAAAAATGAGCTTCCAGAAGGTTCTGATGCGGGGACAAGTCCACCAAATGTGAAGCATGGTGCCTTCTAGGTTGTACCCATGGAAACAAAGAGGAGAGGTACCGGGTATATTATTGCTAATTTGGACGGGACATAATACTATCTGGACAAGACCTTTAGACTGGCTTCTATGAGGGAAATGTTACAAATACCTTTGTAGGAGCGTGTCCAGGATCTGAACCAGTCTGTCGTCTGCCAAACTTCGCCTGTATCCTCCCAGGTCTTTGCGTAGGATGGTTTGTTCAGGTTTGTCTGTAGTGCAGTATAAATCAAGGAGATTCCCCCCTTTTGATCCATCAGGTTCGAGCACTAATGCTCAAAAGGGGTTATTGAGGGAGGTTCCGGTTTGTTAGTCCAGATAGAATGTAAGAAGTGTGAGATTTGTGTAAAATGGAACTGTTCCGTGTCTGGCATTTCTAGTTTACGCTTGCAGTATGATATAGTAAGGGGGCCAGCAGGAGTTAGGAAATGTCCGATCCGATAAAGGCCCTTGTCGATCCACCATCGGAATGCTCGGATATTTGTTCCCGGTGTAAATTTTGTGTTGTGGAATAGATGGGATAACGGCTTGAGTTGTGATGTAAGGGAGGGTTGTTGTAATAGTTTAGTGCATGTTGCTATGGAGTGAGAGAGAGTGGGGGCCATTATAGCTGGTCTAATGGTAGGGTCACAGTATAGGAGGAAGTCAATGGTGTTGAGAGGTGTAGCTCTTCTTTCCATTGAAAGCCACTCGGGTTTTGGGCCTTTAGAAAATACTATAGAGATTGCGCCACTTGGAAGTAGTTCCATAGGTCCGGGAGGCCTAAGCCTCCTTGTGTCTTAAGGCGATACAGTATCTTGGAGGGACATCTATAACCATTTTTACCCCAGATAAAGTGAGTAATCTCTGATTGAAACTTTTGTATCACATTCCTCGGAAGCGGAATTGGTAGAGAGCGAAATAGGTATAAGAGACGGGGAAGGAGGGTCATCTTCACTGCGTGAATTCTCCTCAACCAGGATAGACCACATCTTGACCACTTTTGTAATTCCCCTCTACACCTATTGAGCATGGAGGGGTAGTTGGCTTTAAAGAGGTTATTTACATCTGGGGTTAAATTAATGCCCAGATAAGGAATGGTCATGGGGGCCCAGGAGAATTCAAAGTTATTAGTTAGTTGTGTCACTATGTCGGGAGCAACAGTTATATTTAAAGCAATGGATTTGGACATATTAACCTTTAATCCGGATATTTTGCTAAATGAGTTCAGGACCCTGTAAATGTTCGCAGTAGTTATTAAAGGGGAGGTAATATACAGCAAGAGATCATCCCCATAAAGTGCGCATTTATGCTCATGTTCTCCGCAAATCACCCCCTTAATATCAGGGTTCGTTCTAATTGCTATGGCCAGTGATTCAATGGCCATTGCAAAGAGAAGGGGCGATAGGGGGCAGCCCTGCCTAGTGCCCCTCCCAATTGAGAAGGAGGAAGAGTTTTTTCCCATCAACCGTACTTGGGCAGAAGGGTTAGAGTACATGGAATTAATTATATTTAGGAAATGGGGGCCAAAGTTCCAACGTTGAAGAGTTTCAGAAAGGTAGTTCCAGTCGATTGAATCGAACGCTTTGTGGAGGTCGATAGAAAGAATAAAACCTGTTTGTGGAGAACCTCCATCCCAGCTAGATTTAAGGAGGGAAATTATGTCTATTGTCCTTCTAATCTGGTCCGGGCCTTGCCTCCCAGGTATGAACCCTGCCTGATCGTTCTTTATATATAAGGGGATAAAACTGGCAAGTCTATTGGCTAGGATCTTGGTCATAATCTTTATGTCGTTGTTGATTAAGGGGATAGGCCTGTAATTTCCGACTTCGCTCAGATCCTTCCCTGGCTTGGGGATCACAGAAATGTATGCTGCATTTAGATCAGGTCCCAGAGGGTGACCTTCCCTAAGGAAGTTAAAAAGCTTTGTGAGATGTGGGGCTAAGGTTTCCCCAAATTTTTTATAGTACCCAGTGGAAAACCCATCCGGTCTAGGGGAGGAGCCAAGCTTCAAGGAATTAATGGTGTCTAGAACCTCTGGAACCGAGAAGGGGATTTCAAGTAAGTTCCTGTGTTCTAGGGACAATGAGGGCAAAGGCAGGGAGTCAAAGAAGTCATCCCGTGGTAGTCCTGAACGTTGACTTAGGGGTCTGTATAGTTCCGCATAAAACTGATGGAAGGCTTCCATGATCTTGGTAGGATTCTGGGACAGGTCACCTGAGTTCAATTTAATTTTAGGGAATGTCAGTAGGCGAGGCTTAGGAGTGAGTTTTACCGCCAGTTTCGCTCCTATCTTATCTTTCTGTGAGTAGAAACGCGCCCCTGTCTACCTGAGGTGCCTTTCTGCTGTTGTCGTTAGGTTCAGGTTAAGGAGGGCCCGAGCTCTATCCAACTGAGATAGGGACTCCGCATTAGGATTAAGCTTATGTTTCTCTTGCAAGTTCACGAAAATTTGCGGTCAATTTGATCATATCGCTTTTGTGTTCTGCTTTCAGTGTAGCTGTTAATTGCATTATTTTCCCCCTGATTACCGCTTTATGAGCAGCCCAGACTGTGTACGGGGTGATATCCGACGTGGTGTTTATTGTGAAGTACTCTTTAATAGATTTCTCTATTATGGTGGCCTGTATGGGGTCGTTAAGGAGGGATTCCTGCAGGCTCCAGCGGTTGCGTTCTCTATGGTCTGATGATCTATGGGTGGACAGAGTAACCAATGAGTGGTCCGACAGTGGGGAGTCTATAATCTGGGACATAACAATCACAGGGATCGTAGAGGCCTGTATGAAAATGTGGTCAATCCTGGCGTAAGAATTATGGGGAGCAGAGAAATGAGAATAATCCTTAGTACGAGGATTAGTTTACCTCCAGGCATCTACCAATCCCGCTTCGTGTAGTAACTGAGCAACTTTAACGCTCTGTTTAGTAGGGCGCTTGAGTTTCTTTAGACCATCTCCTGATTTATCCATTGAGAAGTCAAAGGCTAAATTTGAATCCCCCCCCCAAGATAGTTGTTCCCTTGAAGTGTGGGCGGAGTTTGTGTAGCACGGAATCAAAAAATGCCCGTTGGCCTTTATTAGGGGCGTAATATGAGACAAAGGTGTATAATGCACCATCTATATTCCCTGAAACTAGTAAATACCGTCCCATAGGGTCTATAATCGTGTTAGGTTGAGAGAGATTGATATGTTTAGCAAAACATATGGCCACCCCTTTTGTCTTGTTGGGAGCTGATGCTATAAAAAATTGGGGGAAGTTGCGATGGAGAAATGTGGGTTTATATGAAATGGGGAAATGAGTTTCCTGCAAAAAAAGAATATCCGTGTGCATGGATTGGTATACTTGGAACAATTTCCTCCTCTTAACAGGGGAGTTCAGTCCCTGAGTGTTGTGGGAAATAAAATTAAGTGTTGGATGAACTTTGCGGTTATTAGCCATGACGTGTATGTCGTGGGAGTGTGCTTATGAGAAAAGTCATACCTGAATTTGTAGGATAGTTCATCTCGATGTTCACGTGCAGGAGTCCCAATTGGGGTGAAAGACCTGGGAGGAGAAGCCACGAACAAGCGCAGAACCTGGAGACTCTCGAGTTGGAGGCAAGAGGAAGGGAGAGTAGAGGGGAGAAAGAAAGTAAAAGGGAGATTAGACATGTTACCAAAAATGTATTCACAGAACTGTCATACATGTAACCAGAGCAGCGTTTACATAAACAGGGGTCCCCTAACCCCTTCCCAACCCCTGGGTAGGATGAACTGCCCATACCTTACCCGTCGCCTGAGAGGGCCGGTAACCAATCAATTGGCAACCGGGCAAGAAACCGAATGCACTCTAGTGCACTTGGATTCAACAAGAGGTGCACTAAGTCCACCACGGCCCCTCCACCTCTAAAGCCATATTTCTAATGAGATGTAAACTTTCTAACATTACTGCCATAAACTAAATCGAACCAGGAAGATAAAAAAAAAAAAAAAAAACTAAATGAACATTATGGAGAGGAGAGCAACCCTATCATCTAATGGATGTGTTTAAAATAGGGTTATACTGTCCTAACCGGACTTCAGGGATCCAGCGAGTCATCAGGGATAAGTAAACGGTAGGATCTGCCGGAGAGATCAGACCCTTAAAGGAGAACAAAATGGTACAAAAATAGAGATGAAACTAAAATAAGTGCCATTGTGGAATTTGCTGGTGAGGAGAGGGTCAGCAAGACCTAGTACCCATATGGGCCTATCAGGCCTATATAATAGCCAGATATGGCTGTATATATACAATAGCTTATGAGAAGACAAGAGACATCCTCCCGTCTCTGCCACTATCCCATGAGTTCACAGAGTCCGCTATTGCTGAGTCTGTGAAATCTGAGACGGTAGCAGTAATGTGAGCCACTGCAGAGAAATGGAACGCCTCTGACATATGGCATCTTTGCAGAGGACATTTACATGAGGAAGAGGGAATGTCCCGTAAGAGTTAACGTTAGCCCGATAACTCCATCAGGAATCACCGTAACAGGTTCTGGACCCAAATAGAGGATAGCTCGTCATGGTGGAAGGTTCTCTTTGGAGCGTTTGGAGCTAGATGATGATGAGCTCCTGCTGTTCTGTAAGGAAGCAGGATCTTGAGGGATCAATCCCAATTGAAGAAGCAGACGTTCCCCTTCAGCAAATGAGGAAAAACCGTAGTTCTTATTTCTATAGGAGAAATTTAATCGAAAAGACCAACGATATGTGATTTCTTTGTCAAGCAGTGGTTGGAGTAAAGGTTTGAGAGAACGTCTTTTTTTCACAGTGTATGGTGACAAGTCTGCAAAAATTTGGATCCTGTGCCCCATCAGTGTTAGATTTTCATAGCCCCTAGATCTTCTCATCACCTCCTTTTTGATGGAGTAGAAATGGGTTTTCACAATGATGTCTCCAGGGAGACCATCTGAATGGGGGGGCTGTAGGGCTCTGTGCGCTCTGTCCAGTTCAAGTTGTTGTTCCGTGATATCAGGTATAAGGTTCCATAAAAGGGTCTTTACTGCACCATGAACATTTTTCTCTGATTCAGGGAGACCTCGCATTCTAAAATTATAGCGTCTCGACCTGTTCTCGAGGTCATCGATGTTGGCAAATGCTGATTTCAGCTGATCTTGCATATCTTGTAACCGTGCTGTATTTTGATTAATCCGGGAAACTGCTTGGTCAGCTTTCTTTTCAATTATGTCCATCCTCATCCCTATTTGCTGCAGGTCAGCATGAATGGATGAGGTAATGTGTGCTGCATTTTGGGCCAGGCTTTTTGAAAGGAGATGAGAGAGAGCCTCCATCATGCAGGGGAAGTCTGATGGTACAGGGATTTCAGGCTGGGCTTCTGGGGCTGACAAAAGCATGCCTGTATGAGGATCTAGCATTGGTGTTGAGGGAAGGCCCAGACCCATCCTGCTCAGGAGGGATTCTGTGGAAGCTGGGGATGCAGCCAGGGGCAGGGGTGGATAGTCCTCACCTGGGGACTGTGGTGGTGGAGGATGCTGAGAGTCCTGCTCCCCCCTCGAGAGCTCCATCACCTCCTGTGTGTGAGGGCCTCGTGGAGCCGCCGTCATCTTGGCGTAGCTGAGCGGAGGGCCCGTCGCGGTCATCTGGCTCGCCAGATTCCGGCGGACGTTCGCCGTTTTCGGGGATCTGTTCTAGGGGGCTCGTGCTGTCCGGTTAGAAGCTCTGCGGGCTGCTCCTGACGCTCCGGTGGTTAACGCTGGGCCGTGGTGGAGCAGAGCACCGGTGGCCATCTTAGGTGACTCCGCGCATGCACCTATTTGTGCCAAAATTTATACTGCTACATATCTTTGTTAAAAATAACCCAAATTAATGTATATTATTTGGTCTTTGTGAAAGTTATAGAGTCTACAAACTATGGTGCCAATCACTGAAAATTGATCACACCTGATGTACTATCTCACCTGAAGGCCTATCTCATTTCTTGAGACACTAACAAGCCAGGAAAGTACAAATACCTCCCAAATGACCCCTTTTTGGAAAGTAGACAGTCCAATGTATTTACTAAGAGGCATGGTGAGTTCTTTGAAGCTGTAATTTTTTCCCACAATTCTTGGGAAAATTAAGATTTTTTTTTTTTTTTTACACAAACTGGTCATATTAACAGCTTATTTCTCTAACACAGCATATGCATAATTGCAACTACACCCCAAAATACATTCTGCTACTCCTCCTGAGTATAGCGATACCACATGTGTGAGACTTTTACACAACCTGGCCACATACAAAGGGCCAACACTGAAGTAGCACTTTCAGGCGTTCTACAAGCATAAATTGCACATATCCTTTCTCAACCACCTATTACACTTTTGAAGGCGCTGGAGCACCAGGACAATTGAATTGTCCACAAAATGACCCAATTTTGGAAAGCACACACCCCAACGTATAATCTATGAGGCATAATGAGTCTTTTGAACGGTTCATTTTTTTCCAGAAGTTTTTGGAAAATGTGGAAAAAAATGAAAATGCATTTTTTTTACAAAAGTTGTCCATTTATAAGATATTTCTAACACATAGCATGTACATAGCAAAAATGACACCCCAAAATGCATTCCTCTATTCCTCCTGAGTATGGCCATACCACATGTGTGAGGCTTTTAAACAGCCTGGCCACATACAAAGGCCCAACATTGAAGTAGCACTTTCATGCGTTTTACAAGCATAAATTGCACATATCCTTTCTCAACCACCTATTACAGTTTTGAAGGCGCTGGAGCACCAGGACAATTGAATTGTCCACAAAATGACCCCATTTTGGAAAGCACACACCCCAACGTATAATCGATGAGGCATAATGAGTCTTTTGAACGGTTCATTTTTTTCCAGAAGTTTTTGGAAAATGTGGAAAAAAATGAAAATGCATTTTTTTTACACAAAGTTGTCCCTTTATAAGATATTTATAACGCCTAGCATGTACATAGCAAAAATGACACTGTTAGAAAAGTTTTGAATGTTTATTGTGTGACTATTAGAAAAAAACTATTAGAAAAACAATAACCCTGAGACTTTTCTTAAGATGACTTCTGAGCACATTGTTGTATTAACTTGCTGTATCGTTTGCTTTAACTAACTCCATAGTAAGTTGTAGGATGATTAGGCTTAACCATATATGGTAGAACAAGAATGTACAGGAAACACTAATTGGCAAATAAAGTACCATTTTGTACCAGGCACGCTATGTGTGTTTCCTCAGCCAATAGAAGCGTTATCTCTATATTATTGTAGGTATTAGGAGGGGGATGTTCATCTCTTTGTATGATTCTTACTGCATCTTTTGACTTGTAAGCATCATCCATTTGTGTGACACATCTGAAATAAATTGTCTGCTTTTCAATACACCTGGAGTTCGACTGATCACAAGAGGAGAGTAATCCTAACATTTTGGTCCTCCGAGCCAGAACCAACAAGTGCATTTCGGGTCAGATGGTCCCGACAAAAACTTTGGTGAGTATTGGACCTCAAAGCTCACTGAGAATTAAAAGTCCCTCCACTCAACATTAGTGGTGAAATAGGGGCGGGGGCCTGAGACCCAGATCCACTGTCTGGTTTCGAACTTCGTGATCCAGTCCTCCTGGTGTTTGAGAGGTAAGATAATTTAACTTATTCTTAATACTCTCTAAGAGTCTTTTCTTCTCTTTCTTTTTTTTTTTTTTAATAAATTTTTATTGAAAGATGTAACATACAGGGAATGACATCAAAAAGAAAAGCAGTATCATTGTATTTTGTGTTTTATACAAAAAAAGAAAATAACAAAGGAAAACATCAGCTCGATACAGAGGTAGAAATATAGAGCAGCTAGTAAAGACAAGTAACCTGGGGTATGGGAAGAAAGGTGACCTTTTATGTGGAAAAAAAAGAGGTAACTGGATGGATCTAGGTGGGGGTGGGGGGGGGAGGGATTCCCTGAGGTTACTAACAAAGTATTACTGGATGTACCCCCCGTAGGGTAGGGGGGGGGGAGAAAGGGGGAGAGTCAAGTAGATGCGGATTAAACAATATCAGGGGAGGGGGTGAGAAGGAAGAGCACCAATATCAAGTTTTGGATGAAGATAAGCAGCCTGTGGGTAGAAAATGCAGGTTAAAATGATAACAATAGGTTAAGATGATAATGCTGATTATGATTTTTGTGTTGATATCGTTTATGTCTTTTGTGACAGTTGTGGTCACCACTTTTCTGTTTGGAGAAAAATATGGAGTTTTGAAGTTTTGAAGAGCGTGAGGGCATCCTGGTTTATATTGTAGTATTTGGTAGAGGTTGGATTCCATATAGTGTAGAATCTTGGTTTGGGGGGATCGTTCCGTTTGAGATGGGGGGGGGGGTTCATGATAAAGGAAAGAGAAAGTCTCCAGATGGGCTATCTCCGTGGGAGAGAGTATTGATGTCATGAAAGTTCCCCATTTGTGGTGGAAGCGTGACCTGATTCTTTCATTCGTAAAGTCCGTGTTGATCCTGTCTTTGTAGAGCAGCTGTAGGAGGTCCCTTTTGATTTGGGAGGAGTTGGGACAGGAATTGGAGATCCAATTTTTTAATATGGCTCTTCTAGCGAAGAGGAGGCATATCAGAATCCAATCCTTGCATGAAGGGGTAGTGATTGAAGACCAGGGTAACAGTTGGGGATCCCAGTGCCCAAAAATGAGGAGTAGGGGGTCCTTGGGTATTTTTAGCAGGGTCACCTCAAATATGTATTGTAGAACTTGGTCCCAGAAGCTGGATATGTATGTGCATGTCCAGAAACGATGGGTCAAAGAAGGTCTGGGGTGAATACATAGGGGGCACGTGGGGGGGGTTTGAGCTTGTTTGTTCGAGAGGAATGGTATATGAGCTCGATGGGCGATCTTAAGTTGGGTTTCCCTCCAGGATTCATTGGGTACCAGCTTGTGAGTAGTGTTGAGGCCTTGAAGAATTTTGTTGACCAAGTCGGCATCTGGGAAGTCTTTTGCCCAATTAGCCACTGAAGAGGTCTCCAGTGAGGGAATGGCTTTTAGGAGGAGAGGCTGATATATGTCTGAGATTTTATAGGAGCCTTTTGATAGAAGAGAGTCCGATAGGGACGTTTTAAATCTTTTTTGATTGTCTCTGCAAACGTTTTTGAGGAAGCTTATACATTGACCATAATGGAACACGTGTGACTGTCGAAGTTGGAATGTCTCCGCTAATGACTTGTAAGGAATGGGGCGGCCGGATTCTAAGTCACAGAGCGAGGAAAAGTTGGAGATGCCCTTTTGTTGCCAGGTATTGAATGGCTGACGTTCCAGACCTGGGGGAAAGCTCGGGTTTCCTTGTATTGGGAGATGTCTGGAGATGAATGGTGATAGTTTGAGGGTTTTCCGGATCTCCCTCCAAGCAATTGCCGTGTCCCGGAGTAGTAGGTTATATTGAAGGGGTGGAGGGATGGTTTTCCATTTGCAGTGTAGGAGGGCTACCAGGGAATATGGGTTGACCATTTCGGTTTCGAGGTAAAAGTTAGAGTAGCGAGATGTTTGTGCTACCCAATCTAGACTTATCCTCAGGAGGCAGGCTAAATTATAGATCCTGACATTAGGGAGACTAATACCCCCTTCGCGCCTGGGAAGATATAGTTTCGAGAGTGCAATTCGTGGTCGCTTGTTCCGCCATAGAAATTTGGATATTGCCTCATTTAGAATTTTTGTATCTTTATGTTTCAGGAGTAAAGGAATGGTTTCTAGTGGATAGAGTAGGCGGGCGAAGCTGACCATTTTCACTAGATGACATCTTCCCAGTAGCGAGAGAGGGAGATCCATCCAGTTTGCTAGTTCCTGAGAGATCTTTTTGAGTAAAGGTGGGTAGTTGAGGTGATAGAGAGAGGAGGGTAGTTTTCCTATTCTTATACCTAAATAGGTGATGTGGGAATGTGCTACCGAGAATATGGAATTCTGTGTCCAAGGGGGATTGGATACAGTGCCTAGAGGGAGGATTTCACTTTTATTATAGTTTATGCGAAGGCCCGAGCATAGTCTAAACTGGTCAAAGATTAGCTTAATCGTGGACATGTCAGAGGAGGGGTTTGCTGTGAATATAAGGACATCGTCAGCAAAGAGTGAGGTGCGAATTTCCTGTTTGCCGATAGGGATACCATTTAGTGGGGCTACATGTGATAGGTACCTGGATAGAGGTTCTAATGCGATGTTAAAGAGGAGATGTGATAGGGGGCAGCCTTGCCGGGTTCCTTTGTATAGGCGGAATTCTTCTGATAGGAGACCTGCCGTTACCAGTCTAGCGGCTGGGGCGGTGTACATAGTATTTATAAGATGGGTGAAGGAACCGGAGAATCCCATTTTGTTCATGACCAGAGAAAGCCATTCGAAGCTGACATTATCAAAGGCTTTCTCTGCGTCCAGGGTGATAATAGCATATTTACCCTCTGAGTTGTATTTGGCATGTTCCAGGGCCATCATTACCTTCCTGATGTTCATGGTGGCAGTTCTGCCTTTCACGAACCCTGATTGGGCAGGGTGTATCAGAGAGGGAATGATGTTCGCTAGCCTTGTGGCAATGATTTTGGAAAGGATTTTGACATCTAGGTTTAGCAGCGAGATTGGCCTATATGAGCCTGGTTCTTGGGGGTCTTTACCTTTTTTGGCTAGTAATTTGATAGTGGCTTGATTACCCGTGGGTAGGTATGTTCCCCCTGACCATATATGTTGATAGACCTCAAGAAGTGTGGGTTCTAAGAGTGGTTGTAGTGACTTGTAGAATTCTCCCGTGAATCCGTCAGGGCCTGGAGCTTTGGAAGGGGCTAGGTTTTTAATTGTAGCGGAGATTTCAAGGGGGGATATTGGGGCATTTAGTGCTTCTAACTGTGTGGGAGTTACTTGAGAGAGGGCTACCTTTTCAAGAAAGGATTGTGCTTGTGTTGGGTTTATGGGATCTGGTCCGTATAGGGTTGAGTAGTATTGCAGCATAGTTCTATTTATGTCTTTTTGGGTGGTATTTATGTTGCCTAGAGAGTCGCGGAGGGATGAGATGTGGGTCGGTCGGTAGGGTCCCCTACATAAGTTGGCAAGGAGTTTACCTGCCTTGTTGCCGAATTTGTGGAGGGTGGCATCCATGTGTGCTTGTTTGGTTTTTTCTAGGGTTTCAGCCCAGGTATCAAAAGATTGTTTTGCTGATTGCCATGCCTTCCTGTTGTCATTGGAGTTATTGATGTAGAGCAATCTTTGGGCTAGGTGCAGTTGGGAGCTGGCTTGTTTGTATTTTTTGAGTGCGTTCCTTTTAAAGGAAGCTGCATATGAGATTATGCGGCCTCTGAGGAATGCTTTGCCTGCTTCCCAGAACAAATTGGGGTTGTCGGAGTGCTCGTCATTGGTCGTAGTATATTCTGACCAGACGTTTACCATGTACTGACGGAAGTCAGAGTTGTTATGAAGATATGAGGGGAAGCGCCATATTTTGGGATTCGGGTGTAAGTCAGGGTTATCAATCGTGGTCGAGATAGGTGCATGGTCGGATATGGCAATGTCGTGGATGTCAGCATCTGATATCAGTGGTAGAAGGTCGTCTGAGCAGAAGAGATAATCAATTCTGGTGAATACGTTGTGGGGATTGGAGTAAAAGGTAAAATCTCTATCTGTTGGGTGTCGGAGTCGCCAAATGTCGTGTAGATGGAGAGATTCCATCGTTGAGGCTAATAGAGTTTGTGAGTCGAGATCTGAGGGGAGATATGTGCGTTTTGAGGTGGATCTGTCATCTATCGGGTGTATCGTGGAGTTAAAGTCTCCGCCAGCGATGTGCGGGAGGGTCGGGTCGCTGAGGAGCCATGTTGACAGTTCACTATAAAATTGTTTTGTGGGGTTATTGGGCGCATATATGTTTGAAATTATCATTTCCTTTGTTCCTACTTTGATATGGGCTGAGATAAGACGACCCTGTGCGTCCGCTTTAGTGGATAGTACCTCACATGGCAGGTTTTTGTGGATGAGAATCAGGACTCCTGCTTTGCGTCCATTGGAGTCTGAGCCTAGTACTGTACCTACCCATAGTTTTTTCATTCGGTGGAAGTCAGGGGTGGAAAGGTGGGTTTCTTGGAGTAGGGCGATATCAGTTTTAAGTCTTTTGAGGTGACGGAGGATTTTCATTCTCTTATTAGGTGATCGAAGTCCCTTAACATTCCAGGAGACTAGTTTCATATGGGGGGGGTCACTGGGGGGGTATGTGAAGATATTGTATAATTTTCGCCTGTTGAAAGGTGGTGATGTGGTGTGAAAGTAGGCTGGGATGTAGAGGGGGTTTTTTTGTTTGAACGATGTTTTGTTAGATCATTAAGGGCGTGTGTGACTTGAGGTGGGGGTGAGTGGTATAAGGAGGGGTATAAAAGAGAGGGAGTAGAAAAGAGAAACAATAAAACATATTCAAAGAACTTCACTTTTTTCCGCATGGAGTCTCTGTGTAATCCACCTCCCATCGCAGGACTCAGAGGCTGTTGTATTTGAAAACCCTTGCTAAAAGGGCGAGTCACCTTGGCAGCTTGAGTTGTGCAATAATTGACAGGGGGGTTGGAAACACAGGTGAGCCAGGGGAGCGAGTCAAAAACTTGGTTGTCACATAAAAAGAACAAATTTACCAGTTAGTAAAATGTAAACTGTAAGTATAAAACATAAGAGACAGAGAAAACGCATGGCCTACCAGTAGCTGTCATGCCTGATAAGGAGGAGAGAACAAATTTGAAAGAGAACCCTTTAACTTCGTCTCTAAAGTGGGATATCCCGTTAAGAGACAGATCACCATATCCGTAGGAGCGAGGCGGTATGGGGTGGCAATATGGAACTGTGCTTGTGGTCATCAGTGTGGAGTGGAGCGGTGTTGGTCCGGTACTGATGCTCTGAAACGTTTTGGAGAATCTTTGCGTGGGCTCCTTTGGTCTAGAGCACGGTTGATAGGGATGGCTCTAGGAGATGGGTTGAGGTTTGGGCCTGAGTGTAGCGATCGTAGGAAGGCCTCAGCTTCTTTTGGGTCTTGAAAGGAGAGTTGGTCGCCATTTGGGGCTTTGAATCGGAGGGTAGCCGGGAATGCCAGAGTGAATTTGAGTTGTTGATGATGCAGTTCCGAGCATATCCGTTGAAAGGCTTTCCTCTTCTGAGACACTTCAATAGAGTAATCTGCGAAAATCAGGATTTTCATGTCGTCGATTTGAAGAGATCTGGATTGTCTGAATTTTTGCAGGATGTAGGCTTTATCCGAGTAGTTGAGGTATTTTGCGATTATGGGACGGGGCAATTTGCGTTCTGAGTTAAAGGATCCCATGCGATGTGCCCATTCTACTGTGCAGGGGCCTGGCAGGCCTAGGGCTTCAGGGATGCGTCTGGTGCATAGGTCTGTGAGGGCTGAGGGTTGCAGCGATTCAGGGACGCCCACAAATCGCAAGTTGCTTCTTCTGGATCTATTTTCCAAATCGTCCAACTTTTCTAGGATATATTTGTTGGTTTTATTTAGGGCCTGTATTTGGGATTGGGAGTGGAATAGTTCTTCCTCTACATTAGTTATGCGATATTCGGTTTCATTAAGTCTGGAGGCATGTTCCCCTAGCTGGGCTTGTATTTGCTGCATGCCTGCGCTGACTGCTTTCTCCACCGAAGCTGTTATCATAGGGGAGAGGAGGGCTGCCACAGCCTGAGCTATCATCTCTATGTTGGATGTGCTGGATGGACCTGTGTGTTGTGGATTTGTGTCAGCAGGTGAGGAGGGGGCCGCAGCGCCGCTTACCTCCATGTCAGGCTCTGGCTCTGTGTGAGGCTCCGTGCAGGCCGAAGCCGGGGCCTCGATTTGCGGCTGTGGGGCCCGCGCCGCCGCGGCCGCGTACGATCGCGTGCCGGTTTTTTCTAGAAATCGGTCCATCCTTTGCCCTGGGGTGGCGTGGGGTGGGTGGCGGTGTTTTTTCCGGGTTTTCTGGCTTTGTATGCAGGTTTTGGAGTCGAGCTGCGGGAGCTGATGGGGAGAGCAGCTACTCCATGCGGCGCCGGAACCGGAAGTTTCTTCTCTTTCTGTTTGATTCTGGTTTAATGTGTTGTAATTGCCGACACTGGTATTGATTGTATAATATCTTAATAATACAGTGTGCGAAGACAGAGACACTTGGGAGCATTGTCTAAGGTAAAAAATAGCGTTACACACTGTCCAGGACAGATAAAAAAAAGATTTGAGGTATACCGAACGTCAGAGGGTGAATGCCTGACGTCATCGTCGGAGGTGGATTGCCCGACGATGTAAGCGCTTAAGTGATCTAGGAAGATCACAAGACTAACTTTCTTTTGTGTGTTTAGTTTCTCCTTTCTCATGGTTAACCTTTCTGTTGATGCTGTAACCTTATTGAAAAGAAAAAAAAAAAACAGTACTGCAGAGACAAGTTAATTATTTTTTGATTCCCCCTCATAGTGTGGGGAGTGATGATATTTTTACACTTCTTGTATTCCTATTGTTACCGTGGGCAGAGGGTCACAATACCAGTGTTTTATAGGTAAATGAGAGACCCGTCTGGCGCTGACAATGGGGAATAGTCTCTGTAAAAGAATGTTTTGTGCCTGCTTATGAGGCTGCTGTGTTCCTAATGTGTCAAGTGGGAGACTGGAACTGCTCTTTAGGGACACAGGGCTTTATAGGGAAGTTTGGATTCAATAGTAAACTAACTGTAAAAGTGTCAGGATTTGATGGATAAATTTAAATTGTTAGAACCCAAAGATAAAAAAAAGGTATGGGTTGATAATAGGAGTTTAAATAACCAGCAAAAAATCTCTCTTCACACCTCATGGTCTGTGTGTTTTTAAAATTTGTGTTGTAGCCTGCTTGCCTATCAGTGACAGATTGGGAGCTGGCAGAGAAGCAGGAAACTTTAGAAAAGCTTAAAGAGATATTTGGTTTAATTGTCTTATGGCTTCGCTCTGTAAAGCAGCCAACACCTTGCTAGCCAATGTATTAAGCAGATAAATATGTAAAATACCAGGTGACATTGCACTATATGGCCCATGGGGATTGGACCGGAGCCGGCGTCTTGGATTACTGCACCGTCTCAGGTACCACTGGACAACATTGTCTGGGAGACTGTGCTACATCTGGGCCGTCTGCTCGGGGACAACCCTCAGTCGGACTCATAGGAACCAAACAGTTGGAGCTGCAACTTCAGGTAAAGGTAATCCAATAGCCATATCACTGATGGGTCTAGCAAAAGAGAATTAGACCAGACGCAAGTGTGATCTAAATGTTTAACAAATATTTGAGAAGCAGAAAAATAGCTAAGTATGACTGAGTAAAAAAATAAATAAATAAGTGCGAGAAATCATCACAGGGCCTGTAGTTTTTCCTCACCCCTCCCCTCGTGTGTGAATCTCCTGTATTACAGGAGGGAGTGAATTGCTCCTCCGTTTCAAATTCCTGTGTGAGAGATTGTGTCTGTAAAAAAAGTTAACTCTTGACCAGCTATGACAAAACAGAAGGGTTATATTGTAAATATTGAAACTGAGCATAAAAAAAAAAGAAAAAAAAAGGAAAGGTACAGACTTGATGCTTTTATAGCACAAAAATGATGGTCAAGAAGCTGCTTCTCAGAATCAAGAAAATGAAGATTGCCTGACAGACATAGCAGAAGAGAGAGGGAGATGATGATGGATGACTAGTAGGGCAGCATTAACCCTTTGAGCACACAGAGGTTAATTTGTGCATCTGTGAAAATATTAGGATTTTCGGTGGGAAAGAAAGTCCGAATAATAGTCTTAAGTAAATATTTCTTGGATATGTTACTTTTAGAATTTCCAGATTTTCAGCTGTAAAGTTTTAATGATGCAATGCTGTTTATATTCGGGTACATTTATAAAGTTAAAAGCCTAAGTTCTGAATCAGAATATGTGTTTGGGTTAAATTAAAAAAAAATGTTTTGGGACCAGAGAATAAGGGGAACAATACAAAAGGGGATTCATGTTTTATTAAATTCTGCTAAAATATCGGGGTCCGAGAAAAATATTTTTATATATATTGAATATATATGTCAAATAATGTAAATGCCACTAGGAAACATTTTATGTCTGCATACTTGGTGGACTTATGGACTTATATTTGAATAAATGAAAGAATATTGTTTTTAACAACTGCAAAGTAAGGAAGGCTTTCTTTGGTAGTTTGATCTGTGATCCTGCGCTCATTCATGTTAGATAAAGAGTATCTATTTTCCCCAGCCCCAATTCAAGTGCAGATATGACACCCCCCCCTCCTTCTACACAACTGAAGAATGAGGCGAGTTCCTTTTTATGGGGTGGGTGTCTAGTGATTGCATGAATGGGTACAAAATTGAACCTTTAGAGGTATTTTAGAGTTTAGAACATTAAATTAAGGTATGAAATAATGTAGACTACACAGTCCTTAGAGACAAAGAAACAATATTGGAAAACAAAAGGTTGCACAAGTATAGATAACATTTACATGTCACCTGATTGAAAACCGGTATTGCCAAAATCCTTATTTAGGTATGCAGCAGTATTGACACATGGAGTAACACATGTGTTAAACAGGGGGGTGACTGAGATGTTTAATAAGGTATTTACAGCCTATGGCTTCACTAACTACTAAAAAAAAAAAAAATTTTTTCCTCTCAATGGATTATATGTGCAAGATACAATGCTTAGGGAGGCATAAGACCACGGAAAGGGAAGTTCCCCGCACCACAATATCCATTCCAACACATTTGCATGGATTTTATTGAATTGGACGAATGTGAAAGGAAGAAATATTGTTTGCTAATCATAGACACCCTGACCAAATGGGTGGAGAATTTCAGACAGGAAGTGCAGATGCACGGACAGTGATAATGGACCCTATTTTGTAAATAAAAATATACAACATTTGAGAGAAGTGATGGGAATTTAAGTGAAATACCATTGTGCCTATCATTCCCAATCAGCTGGATTGGTGGAAAGACATAATGGCATTCTAAAAAGCAAACTGAGGAAAGCTATGGAAGAAACAGGTAATAATTGGATGTACTGCCTACTAGTAGCTGTGACCAGTATGCATATCACATCCACAAAAGAAGGTTTAAGCCCATTTGAGATGATACATGGAAGGCCATATAAGATACCCTTACAACCAAATGAAACACCTACTGAGGAGTCTGAGCACACACTAGCAGAATACATGTCTAGGCTGTTAAGACAAAGACGTACTAATGATTTTTGTTCTGTCCTAGAAGGTCCAATTCAAGAAGATGAAAAGGTGCATGTGGGAGATTGGGTCTTAACAAAAGTAATAAGAAAAAGCAGTGGTACTCCCCAAGGTGGGATGGTCCTTTCAAAGTCCTCCTAACTACCCCTACTGCGATAAGGATTGCAGAGAGGTCTACCTGGATTCACCAGTCCCATTGCAAAAAGGTGTTACAGGTAGAGTAGGGCCAGTTGGCTACAAGAGGTTCAGAAAGTCTGGCTACAAAGGGAGGTCCTGCACAAGGTGGGATTTGTCTCAAACCGGTGAAGTCTCCCCTACCCTATCCGCTGGAACTCTGTAGCTGGTTAGGATGAAAGGGACAGTAATTAACCTTGGGTTACTGGTGATTCTAGGAGAGGCGTCCATAAGAGGGGGGAGACGTTATGGAAGAGTAGAGGAACCTTTGGGTTGGGAAAGAACAGGAAAAGCATTGAATCTAACCTTTATAGAGGGAATAACTAGCACTATACTGGTAGACTTCTGTCAGATTGCAGATTGTGGGGATACAACTGGGGCTAGAGGACTTCTATGGGCAGATAAATACATTTACTGGCTCAGAAATAGGGCAGGATGTCAAGCATAGGATCAAGCCCTGTGGACCACAGCACATCAAGATTGGGGGTATAATCTACCAGGGCCTAAAAAGAGTGGAAGGAAAGATTCAATTACAGAAGCGGCCAACTCCCCCTACACACATAGTAAGAACTGTAAACAATTATTGATAACATTAAAGGAGTCGAGGAAGGAAGATCAGTGGTTGTACTCTATGGGAGCATGGGTGTCAGAAACTGACCCCTCAGGCAAATTTTTCCTCAAGGTATTACCACCTAATAAACCTGACAACAGGAAAAGGTAGATTATGGGAGTGTAGATGTAGCGCTATTTCCCTTCAAATCAAAAATATATATATGTAAAATATTAGGGGAGGTATGCCTCAAATAAAATGAACTGTGATACATCCTCTGTCTGTTGGTCTCAAAATGTGTTTGAAAAAAATAAAAATATATATAAGTGCCAAACATCTAAACAAATGCAACTACTTTATGTATTAAACCTCTGATGTAGTAAACCACTTTTGTATTGCACCCCCTGGGGGCAAGAATTAAAAATAACCTATACAAGTGATAGTGTTACACCCCCTGTTGATGGATATTAGAGTGTGTGTGTTGAAGGTGCTGAACTTCAGATGTGTCCAACTGATCTGCTACACCCTCTAGAGTCCGCAAACTAAAATCCATGATCTACAATATCTGGAACTGTAGAAATGCTGTGATCTAATACCTAGTTGGCAAAGTGATAAATATGGAAAAAAAATCAAAAAATCTGGTATGTGAATAAAAATCCAATTATGCCAATAGATAAACTTTAAGCAGAAGTGAAAAATAAATTAAAAAAAGAAACAAACAACAAAAATGTGAATGCACAATTCAATATACATCTATGTGTTACACCACAGTAAGACCACATTCAAAACCAAAACAAATGATGAAATTATTGCAAACACTAAATTATTAGTAGATAAGTCCATACAAAGTGACGTGCTTAAAAAAAAAAAAAAAAAATAGTGTGATATTGTTTAAAAAGGCTTTATTTAATAAAAAGTTTAGGAGATATACTCACATGATAAAACAAGAGCCGGCGCTGTGTAAACAACAATCGCCGCTCAGACCGAAAGTAAAGCCATACTAAAATAGAAGTTCTGAGTAAAACTATAAGATTTACTAATCTAACAGTAGAAGATGTCATAGCTTTGGAGACAGGATACCAGGGAAAAAAAATGAGTGGTTAGAATGGTTGAGGTACACAGTTAAAACTTTAAAAAAAAAAAAGGGAAACTGTTTAGTTTGTGCCAGAGCAAGACTACATTTAGCAACTATTCCTTTTCCTCTAGATCACAATACAGATCCAGGAGGTTTAAAATGTGTGTTGAGATTGTATAATAGCTTTAAACCTGAAACAAATTCTACCTGTCACACGTTGAGTTTGTTGTTTCCCCCAGTACAGAGACCTCAGATACCTCCAGCGGTTACTGCTTATCCTGGCAACTTTACTTGTTTAGCACTCCCAGGGAACCGTAGCGGGGTGGATCTTGGGTCGCTACCCGATGACTATTGTAGGGAGAGGATTAACATGGGCAATGGTGACTGGGTTGAACATGACATTCAGAGAGCTGATGTCTGGTGGATGTGTGGGGATAAGAAACTGTAAGCTAGGATACTGGCCAATGCCCGAGGGGATTGCGCTATGGTCCAGCTGGTTATGCCTCTAAGGATCCTGTCAAAACACCCGTGAACTGAGAGTCGCCAAGGGACACCTCCCCCATAGGGTCATTTGACTCTCGGATCTACATAGATGAGACTGGGGTTCCTCGCGGAGTGCTGGATGAGTTTAGGGCCAGGAATCAGGTGACAGCTGGATTTGAGTCTCTTCTCTGGTGGGTGACTATAGATAAAAATGTTGACTGGATTAACTAAATATATACTATAACCAACAACGGTTTGTAAACTATACTAGGGACACTGTGAAGGGCCTAACAGAACAGTTGGCCACCACATCTCTAATGGCATGGCAGAACCAAATGGCCTTAGATATGGTCCTAGTTGAAAGAGGAGGGGTATGCAAAATGTTTGGTAGCATGTGTTGCACCTTTATCCCTAATACAGCTCCTGGAGGGACCGTGACCAGAGCCTTGGAAGGACTGACTGCTCTATCGAATGAATTAGCGGAAAAATCAGGTATTAATGATCCATTAACAAACTGGCTTGAAGGATGGTTCGGTAAGTGGACTGGACTTATCACATCATGTTTGATCTCAATTGCTGTGGCTTTGGCCATTTTGGTCACTTGCGGATGCTGCTGCATTCCCTGTTTTCGAGGACTTTCACAAAAACTGACTGAAACCGCAGTCTAAAGAACGATGTATCAAGCCCTTCCTACCTCTGAGGAGACCTTTGTGGACATTGAAGCTCAACTTAATGACATACAGTCCTAAAGTGTATAAACAAAGGGACTATTATAGAAATGTGTTGAGATAAAATAATCACACAAGAGGAGGGAATGTTAGAAAAGTTTTAAATGTTTATTGTGTGACTATTAGAAAAAACTATTAGAAAAACAATAACCCTGAGACTTTTCTTAAGATGACTTCTGAGCACATTGTTGTATTAACTTGCTGTATCGTTTGCTTTAACTAACTCCATAGTAAGTTGTAGGATGATTAGGCTTAACCATATATGGTAGAACAAGAATGTACAGGAAACACTAACTGGCAAATAAAGTACCATTTTGTACCAGGCACGCTATCTGTGTTTCCTCAGCCAATAGAAGCATTATCTCTATATTATTGTAGGTATTAGGAGGGGGGATGTTCATCTCTTTGTATGATTCTTACTGCATCTTTTGACTTTTAAGCATCATCCATTTGTGTGACTCTGAAATAAATTGTCTGCTTTTCAATACACCTGGAGTTCGACTGATCACAAGAGGAGAGTAATCCTAACAGACACCCCAAAATACATTCTGCTACTCCTCCTGAGTATGGCGATACCACATGTTTGAGACTTTTACACAGCCTGGCCACATACAGAGGCCCAAAATCCAAGTAGCACCTCCAGGCATTCTAGCAGCATTAATTACACATATCATTTTCTGCCTACCGATCAAGTTTTTGAAGGGCCTTCATATTTCTAACACATAGCAGGTACATACCAAATAACAAAAGATTACCTGTGGTTTTAGAAGTGCAGTGGTCCACAGAGGAGAGCATCGGTCCAGGCAGCAGGCAGGAATGAGGTCAGCGACAGCAAAAGCAATCATCCAGGCAGCAGGCAGGAATACTGTCCATAGTTCATACAGGCAGAGATACTGTCAGCACAGCCAGAGCACAGCCAAAGCACAGCCAGAGCACAGCCAAAGCACAGGTCCAAGTAGCAGGCAGAGGTGTCCCGGCAGAAATACTGTCCAAAGTCAGTAGAGGCAGCAGGCAGATATATGGTCAACACAGCCAAAGTATTGGTCCAAACAGCAGGAAGAAACATGGTCCATAATGTCATGGGTCTTTACAGGCAGCAATATGGTCAGCACAGCCAAAGTATTGGTCCAGGCAGCAGGAAGGACCATCAAGCTTAGGGCCAGGGGGACAGGGGTAGAGGCTTCTCCCACCCAAATTGCTTTGAAGCCTCCGGGCAACCAGACCCTGTTCTGGGAGCACAGAAAATGAAAAACTGTTTTTCTCTACTCAGAACGCTATTCTGAAGCCCCTCACATATTTGAGACCCCTGTGTACTAAAGTAGATGGCCAAAAGTTCAGTCCAAGTGGCAGGCAAAAACATGGTCGATTAACAGGCCAAGGTCGGTACACGTGGAAGTCAGATACGTGGTTTAAATTGGCAGGCAGAGGCATCGTCGGTAAACAGGCTGAGGTTGGTACACGTGCAAGACAGAAACGTGGTTTAAATCGGCAAGCAAAGACATCGTCGGTAAACAGGCCAGGGTCAGTTAATTAACATGGTAGCAGGCAAATGGGGAAATGGCAGTCTGGTAATAATACAGGGAACTAATATTGGATGAATGTATGATAATTTTTGAAGCAATCTTCGATGCACAGGCCAGGTTGGGAGGGACATTGGGGACAATAATAGCTGGAATCTCTTCTTACTCCTCCTCTGCTGCATACACGGCATTTCTTTTGGCGTCTTCTTCCAGATTCTGTGGGGGGAATGCTATAGGGAAGGTGTTGCTCGTGAAGTCGACTCACATTATCCGAGCGAATGCTTCCTGGGTGTCACGTACCTGGTAGGTAGAGCCCGGAATGCAGGGAACGGCCTCTCGTATACCTCCGACTCGGGAACCCCTGGTAGTGATGACAGGGGCTCGGGAGTGCGAAGGGGCACAAGTGCCTGACTGGAAGGCTGGAGCAGAGAGCTGAATCAGGTAGCCAGCTGGGAGGTGTCCTGTAGTCCGGCAGCAGGATGTGGACAGCAGGGAGGTGTCTTGTAGTCCAGCAGCAGGATGTAGACAGCTGGGAGGTGTCTTGTAGTCCAGCAGCAGGATGCAGACAGCAGGGAGGTGTCTTGTAGTCCAGCAGCAGGATGCAGACAGCAGGGAGGTGTCTTGTAGTCCAGCAGCAGGATGTAGACAGCAGGGTGCAGGCAAGCCGGGTCAAACACAGACGGGCAGATCAGGTACAGAAGGTAAATCCAGGAGAATAGTCAAAGTCCAAAAGCCGGAATCAGGGCAGGCAGAAACAGAGTAGTCAAAGTCCAAAAGCCGGGATCAGGGCAGGCAGCAAACAGAGTAGTCAGGAACAGTCCAACAGGTATCAAATGCAAGTAACAGGGCACAAGGGGTCTTCAGGAACGCTGTAGACCAGACAGCAAGGCAGCAGTGGAACAGTCCTCTTTAAATAGCCCCTTTGGCGCCAAGTGCTGTCACAGGGCGCCGCTATTGGCGCTATTGCGCATGCGCGTACGCACGTTAGCGCTATTGGCGCTATTGCGCGCGCGCGAGCGCCGGATGGTGCTTCTGTGCACAGGCATTCCTTTAAACTTTAGTTTGCTGAGATATTTGCAAGAGGGCTTTTCCTGACACTGGGGTGGGACCTTGTTGGTAAATGAGGGCAGTGACGATTGATTCAAAATACTTGAGGTAGGTGACTTGTTTGGTTTTGAGTTGCTTTTTGGTAGCAGACAAACAAATTAAAAAGGGCCATGTGAAAAAGGTGAAAGGCAACTTTCTTGTACCAGTAACGGGACTTTCTGTTTGATAAGTGCTGTAGCATCTGATCGTTTAAATCCACCCCCCATATACATATTGTAGTCGTGCTTTACAATGGGGCCGCGTCTCGTTCCTCATGAATGCCGATTCTCCCTTTCGTAATTTTTTTGCCAACAGATTTTGTGGGAATCCCTTACGGTTTTTTTTTAAGGTATCACAGGCCGGGGTTTTTTCTACTATAAAGGTGATGAAAAAGGGGCAGGCTGGTATAATAGTTGTCGACATATATATGGTATCCTTTGTCGAATAGGGGGCATGCCAGCTCCCAGACAATTTTCCCACTGGTTCCAATATATGTTGGGCAATCATGGGGCTGGAGCTGGGAGTCTTTGACTTCGTAGATCTGGAATGTGAAGACATATCCAGTGGCTCGATCGCATAATTTATTTAACTTCACCCCATACCTGGATCCCTTGCTTGGTATATACTGCTTGAAGTGCAGTCGGCCAGTGAAATGTATGAGGGACTCGTCCATACAAATTTTTTGGTCTGGGATGAAAACTTCTCTAAATCGCTGGGAAAAGGAATTGATTAGGGGGCGTATCTTGTACAATTTGTCACGGTTGGGATGATCTCGGGGAGGGCACTGGGAATTGTCATTGAAGTGGAGAAAACGCATAATCATGTCATATCTTGTCCTGGACATGACAGCGGAATATATGGGCATGTGTTGGATGGGGTGGGTGGACCAATATGCATGGACTTCGTTCTTTTTTGTAAGCCCCATATTGAAAGTTAGGCCCAAAAACAATTTAAATTCATCCAGTGTGACACATCGCCACTGGAACATGCGGGCGTAGGAAGAATTGGGGTTGGCAGCAATAAATTGGGATGCATACAAATTAGTTTGATCCACCATATTCTGCAGAAAATCTTGTGGGAAAAATAAAGAAAAATAATCGAATTCAGAAAAATTTGTAGTGTCGGGCTGCACACCTGGCTGTGTGGTGAAAGGGGGGATGATAGCGGATCCTGAGTTGGCAGGCAACCATAAGGGGTTGGCCAGGGCATCGGGAAGGTAGGACTGGGGCTGGGTTCTTGGGGTTGGGCGGGTAATTCCAGTGCTTGTACTGGGCTCCTCTTCCTCTTCCTGGGGTCTGGCGCTGCTGGTGCTGGGCAGATCTCCTGATCTTAGTCCTGATCTTGGTCCTGATCTCATTCTTTTTGGAGGGACGGTTTCCTCCGTGGACTCGGACTCTGATCCACTATCCTCCACTGGCTCGTATTCTGAACCAGATGATGTGAGCTCCCCGCTGCTCTCATCATGCGACATGGCAAGAATCTCATATGCCTCCTCAGGTGTGTAAACCCTTTGGGACATTATGGCAATGCTTATTGGCGGGCCTGTGTGGTGGTACAGATGGCGGTATGGGTGGTGGTGGTGGTACCGATGGCAGTACGGGTGGTGGTGGTGGTGGCGGTACCACTGGCGGTACGGGTGGGGGTGGTACCGATGGCGGTACAGGTGGTGGTGGCGGTACAGGTGGTGATTGTGGTACCGGTGGCGGTACAGGTGGTGGTGGTACCGATGGCGGTACAGGTGGTGATTGCGGTACCGGTGGCGGTACAGGTGGTAGTGGTACCGATGGCGGTACATGTGGTGGTACCAATGGCGGTACGGGTGGTGGTGGCGATACAGGTGGTGATGGCGGTACAGGTGGCGGTATGGGTGGTGGTGGTACCGATGGCGGTATTGACGGTGGTACGGGTGGTGGTGGTACCAATGGCGGCACTAGTGGCGATACTGGTAGCGGCCTGTGTGGCAGTATAGATGGTGGGCCTGATGGAGGTACTAGTGGCGTTACTGGTGGTGGTACCGATGGCGGTACTGGTAGCCTGTGTGGCGGTACTGATGACGGTGGGCCTGTGACAGATGGGCTGATTGACAGATGGGCTGGTTGACAGATGGCCTGATTGACAGATGAGCTGATTGACAGATGGGCTGATTGGCTGGGCTGTGTGACAGGTCCTCTTTATTGGGGGGCCGTGTTGTGCACAGTACAGTACAATACAGTAATGTCAGACAGACACTGATTTCACTCACTGATCCCTGCTCTCTCCTCTCACGATCGGTGTGTGAGGAGAGAGCAGGGATCAGATAGTAACAGCTACTGTTTTGTTTACATTTGTGACCGGCTGTGATTGGACACAGCAAGTCACCTGGTAAACAGCCAATTTCATTGGCTGTTTACCGATCGGGGAAGCGCTGTGTCCAAGGGACACTCGCCTTTCTCGATCCCTGCTCTGGATGCCTTCGGCGGCACGCAGGGAGCGTGCCGCGAGTTTGTTGTGACAGGTGATCGGCTGTGACTTTGACACAGCCAATCACGGGGTAAACAGGCAATAAAATTGGATGTTTACCTAGGTCGGGGAAGCGCTGTGTCCGAGGGACACATGCCGCCACCCGATCGCCGCGCTGCGCGCCCCCATGGGCGCGTGCCGGCATGTTATCCTGCTGGACGTCATATGACGCCCAGTCAGGATAACACAACGGCTTCCCGGACGTCAATATGCTATTGACTGGGCGAGAAGTGGTTAAAGACACGTGCTGGGGAGGTTACTGAAAGCAAATATGCATGAAGGACAAAAAAGGAAGCTTAAAAGCTTCCATGCATGAGGACAAAGGGGACAGCCACAGCATATTACAATCATGGTAATTAGGGAATGAATAAAAGAAATACACTACATTAGCAAACATTAAATACATAGAATGTGATGTTAAAGGATAAAACTTACCTTAATATAGTCCCTCTTCAGGACCTGGATGATGGCAGAACAGGTCTCTGGAATAATGATCCCCAGAGCCTGGGGGAGATGCCTGTCGAGAACTTGATGTCCTGCAGACTTCTCCCTGTTGTCAAGTACCGCAACGTGGCAACTAGCCTCTGTTCAGGAGTGATGGCTTGCCGCATGCAGGTGCCCTGCCTTCTAATATAAGGGGACAGCAAAGCCAACAAACTGTGAAAAACGGGGTCCGTCATCCGGAGATGATTCCTGAAATCATCAGGATTATTCTCATGGATCTCCTGCAACAAAGGCATGTGAGAGAATTGGTCATGCTGAAGCAACCAATTCTTCGTCCATGAACTCCTCCCCACCCTGTTCATGAACTGGGCTTGGGTCAAAGTAAGAACCCCAACACCAAGCCCCCGCACTGCACAAAATCTACGACGAGTACGTAACCGCAACATGGCTTCAAAACGGTCGGCTGGTCAGAATGAACTAACAGAAAGCACTGAAAAACAGAAAGGACTGAGAAGAGCGAGCTGAAAATCAGAAATGAGCAGACAAGAATGCACTGGAAATCAAATACGTACTATAATAATTATAATACGCACTGATAAACAAATGCGAACTGACTACACACACTGAAGAACAGATACAAACCCACAAGCACAAACTGAAGAGCAGTAACGATCTGAAAAGCATGAGGCTGAAAAGAGCGATTTGTCTGTCACCAAACTTCTACTAACACGAGATTAGCAGAAGGAGCCCAAAGGGTGGCGCACTTGATATTGAACTTCCCTTTTCTAGTCCTGTCATACGTGTTGTACGTCACTGCGTTCTTGACGTTCGCAATTTCCGACCAACTTTGTGTGACCGTGTGTATGCAAGACAAGTTTGAGCCAACATCCGTCAGAAAAAAACATGGATTTTGTTGTCGGAATGTGCGATTGTGTGTACACAGCATAAGGCTGCAAAGGTTTCTAGTGTCTAGGAGGACTTGAAGGCATGCACTCTTCCTGTCTGGGCCAGAAATAGTCAGTTGGTGTCTGTTGTAAAGGAGCTGGCTGGATATGCTTCTCCTTTGAACAGAGCTTGGTATGGAGTCTCTGATCTTTCCTTGGATTTTAGTCTCAAAAGTTTTGGGTTCAGTAATGGAGAGATGCGGGCAGTTGCTGTGTTTGGCTTGCACTTCCTGCATGCTCTACATATTGAACCTGAAAGAGGGAAAAGGCAGAATTAGAAAGAGATTTGTTGAAGGAGCAGCTTGCAGTGGCATCCAAGTGTTTGGAAGAAACTGCAAGCAAGGCAAAAGATTTAGTTAGTAGGGTAATCAAAGTTAAACCTCCAGTGGCTTTGAAGTGTGTTCAAGTGTGTAGGAGCTGGCTGGATATGCTTCTCCTTCTCCTAGCTGAAGATTTGAATGAGTGGTGTGCAGCCCTCATAAACAAATCTAATGATGCCCTGACAAAGGCCCGAAGCCTGTAAACAGAAGTAGGATATGTGCCACTGTTACTTCCCATAAGCAGGAAGCGGAGGATTTGATCAGCTCAAATGACTTATTTTGATTCAGATGCAAGGAAGGCAAGGCCTGTGATCTCCAGGAGACACATGTGGATTGATTTACTTAAGGTGGGGGTCCCTAGAGAGGAAATAAATGGAATTCCTACACCAGCATTGCTTAAGAAGGGAAAGTAAGTGGTTGGGAATGGTAGATTCAGTCACATTACCGTATATACTCGAGTATAAGTCAAGATTTTCAGCCTTTTTTTTTAGGCTGAAAGTGCCCCCCTCGACTTATACTTGAGTCACCGCGATCTGCCTACATGATCAGTGTGTCATGCAGGCAGATGGTGGCCAGCGTGTGATGATATAGTTTGGAGGCTATTCCAGCTTTCAAAAGCCGCGCCTCCTGCTCGTCTGTGATAGGCTGAACACTCCATTTCCCAGCAGTCAGTTTACAGCATATCACGGACATTCTCTCATCCTCGTCCTCGTATGAGAATGAGAGAATGTCCATGATAGGCTGACCGCTGACTGCTGAGTGTTCTGCCTATCACAGACGAGGTGAAGGCGCGGGTTTTGAACTGTGGAATGGCCGCCGAACTGTATTATCACACTTTGATCGCCACAGGGAGGATGGAGATCGCCACAGGGAGGATGGAGATCACCACAGGGAGGTTGCACAGGACACAGGTAGGCTGCACAGGGACACAGGACACATGTACAGGACACATGCACATGACACAGGACACATGTACAGGACACATGCACATGCACATGTACAGGACACATGCACATGTACAGGACACATGCACATGTACAGGACACAGGGACACAGGACACATGTACAGGACACATGCACATGTACAGGACACAGGGACACAGGACACATGCACGTGCACATGATACAGGTAGGCTGCACAGGACACATGCACAGGACACAGTGAGGTATGCAGCTGCAGATGGGCATTGTTGACCCTCTTTTTCCACTTACAGTAGCTGCTGCATTTCTCACCCTCGTCTTATACTCGGGTCAATAAGTTTTTCCCAATTTTTTGTGGTAAATTAGGGGCCTCGACTTATACTCGGGTCGACTTATACTTGAGTATATACGGTAAGTGTTTCTGTTGCCATATAGGGAATTTTGCAAAAATGTGCCATGCTGTGAAGACTGGACAACAGCAGGCCTGTGTGCTTCCCAGGACAGCACGGAGAGACATGCAAGTTTATTTGTTATGTTGGAAGTCAATGCCTTTCTGTAAACATGTTTCAAGGCAACAGTGGGCACCCTACAATAGTTTTGCAGTTAGAAATGGGCAGATAGCGAAATGTGAGCAGTGAGCTATATTTTTGGCACAGTTGGAAGGAACATGTAATCTGCTTTGTCTCACTCTCTTCAGGTACTAAGCATTGTAATGGAAATTTGTAAGTTCTGTATATAATTGTATTTTGTATGTATTGCACACTGCCCTCACTGTGCACACGACACTAATAATGTTTTCAGTACGTTTACATTCTTTCGAGTCCTGATTAGAATTAGCCTGCCTATGTAATGCCCCTTCTTACCATAAATGTACAATTGTAATATTAATGTGATACCTACATAATCATGTGTATAAAAACCTTCAATTGCGTCATAATAAAGCAGAACAGTTATTTGGAAAGATGTTGAGCGTATCTTTTGTGTCTGTTCCCTACTGAAGTAGTTATTATTAATTTGGAACCACTAATCAATATGAGGATAGGAGTTGCCTATCTATAAAATGTCCAGCTCAGGTGGCGAGCTTTGCCTAGGAGAGGATTTACAGGTGACCCTGAGTATCCGAAACGAGGAGCTTGAGACGATCTGGGAATTTCTGATAATCAGCCGGCTGAGGTAAGCCTTTTGCTTACATTTGAGTTATCAGACTTCCTTGATTGGTAAGGCATTGTTGGTACAAAGGGTACCTATTTTTCTCCCCTTAATTGAACTGTATTGATTGGTGTTTATATGTTATGTTGTCACTGTCTAGTGTCCATCAGAGTGTTATAGATAAGAAAGGGAAGAATAGTGCTGTACACAAGTATATGTAGTACATGTGCTAGATAAAGTAGTTTAGAGGCAAGAGGGTATAGGCACATGTAGAGATGACTGGCCAATCATTATGGGCATTAAATTAAGTAAGGGAATAAAGGGTAAGAGACCCTCAAAAATGCCCAGCGCGAATGAGGAGCGCTATATATGAACCAAAGATGCGGTTCCGCCTATACTGACCCCCTAGATTAATGGTTAAAGTGGACAGGGATCCACAATGGGTAACTGGGTTACCAAAGTCCACAGGGACTAAGAATCATGCAGAGTAAACAGCTAGAGAAACATCTATCTATGTGAGCAGGATGGATCAAGGGTGACTATTAACACTAGACAGAAAGGGACATTTTCATGTTAAGTTATGGAATGAATTTGGGGTCAGGCACTGTCACGTACCTGGTGACGGAGCCCAGAGTGCAGGGAGTAGCCTCTCATGTGCCTCTGGCTCGAGAACCCCTGATAGAGGAAACAGGGACTCAAGAGCACAGGGGGCCACAAGTGCTTGGCAAATGGCAGATGTTTAGCTGATCCGGACCTCTGATGCAGCTGAAGGAGGAGGACTGGAACAGCTGACTGTGAGGAGGAGTACTGTAGATGGCAGGAACTCAGGAACAGCAGGCAGCAGGGTGGTGTTCTGTAGTTCAACTGGAGCACTGGAACAGCAGACTGTAAAGAGATGCACCGGGACTTTGGCAGGAACACTGGAACAGCTGACTGTGAGGAGAAGTACCATAGCTGGCAGGAGCTCAGGAACAGCAGGCAGCAGGGAGGTGTTCTGTAGTTCAACTGGAGCACTGGAACAGCTGACTGTAGGAAGATGCACCGGAACTCTGGCAGGAGTACTGGAACAGCTGACTGAGAGGAGAAGTACCGTAGCTGGCAGGAACTCAGGAACAGCAGGCAGCAGGGAGGTGTTCTGTAGTTCAACTGGAATGCTAGCGGGGTCAGACAGGCTGGGTCAACACTGGCGGGCAGAGCAGGTACCAGACAGAGGCAGAAGAGTAGTCGGGGTATGGACCGGGTCGGCAACAGAGAGGAAGCGAACAACCGAAGGAGGAGGCAGGAGAGTAGTCAAACAAGCCGGGGTCGGGGACTGGCAGCAAACAGTAGTAGTCAGGAGCAGGCCGGGTAACAGGAATCAGGTAGACAGGTATACTGATAGCTTAGGGTCACAGGAAACGCTGTAGACCGGACAGCAAGAAAGCATGCTGACAAGCTCCTTTAAATAAGCCCACTGGCGCCAAACACTGTCACACTGCACGTCTGCGTGCACCCGCGCGTGCCAGTGCACCGATCGTACATACCGCTCGCACCATCGTGCATCCGTGTACACTCATTCGCACTAGCGCGCCCCCCCATGCATCCATTCGCGCTAGCGCGTGTTGTAATATGTTGGCCGATTTATGTATAATGTTGTATTGGAGTGCCATGTTGACCAGAAATTCAGTTGAATTGTCCAAGTCAACTGAATTTTAACATATCAAGGTGACAGCTGAAGACTCTTTGATGTGTTGATCTTATGCAAGTCTACCTAGGTGTGTGTGGTGAGGTATGGTCTGTAAACCTAATTGAACATTTCAAAGGGTACATTGTTTAAAGGACCATAGAAGAAGTATGTATTCATGGTAATTAGACTTGAGGGGGTAACAATAAGATCAAAGAGTATTTTGGGTTGACCTAGCAGAAACTCCCTCCTAGTGGACTAATATTTCAGAGAGGACATTCAAGCTAGCATTTAGTCAGTATAGTCTTGTCTGTGTATGACTATGAAGGCAAAAATCTAGAGAAAATGGGACTCTGAATTATATACTCTGTCGGATTTTTTGTCATCTGTGGACTTTGAACTTTGTTCTGCGTTAGAAATCAATAAAGTGCATCTCTCTGGAAGTATTGGGTTGCTGCGGAAGAGTACTTACTAATTAATTATCATACCCATGATACTACTATACTACACATATTATTATATTACTACATTGGTGCCGTGACCCGGATACCATTCAGGTGTAATTGTGGACTGAATGATCCAAGTAACTGCTCTATTGAAGGTAATGAGGGGTCGGCCTACAGCAAATTACAAAAGCTAATTGTGGCTGGCAATCAACAAATTCTGGTACTTGACAGGTACACAACCGATCATCATTGCTCAAATAGGAAAAAAGCAGATGTGAATTGTAAAATGCTTGCAAGATGGACTCATGAATGTCAAGTGCAAGGAAATAGTTTGCAGCACAGTTTTTACTGCCATATCCAAACCTTTTGACCTTGAAAGTGAGTGCTGGTACATTGATCGTTCTTCTTACCATAAAGATATAAGTAGAATGTTTGTGTAAAAGCATCTTTAAAAATGAAAAGCTTGAGCCTGGAGATGAGAGAATCCTGGATGTGGATTGGAGAAGTATTTATTGATGGTAATTAGACTTGAGGGGGTAACAATAAGATCAAAGAGTATTTTGGGTTGACCTGGCAGAAACTCCCTCCTAGTGGACTAGTATTTCAGAGAGGACATTCAAGCTAGCATTTAGTCAGTATAGCCTTGTCTGTGTGTGACTATGAAGGCAAAAATCTAGAGAAAATGGGACTCTGAATTATACACTCTGTCGGATTTTTTGTCATCTGTGGACTTTGGACTTTGTTCTGCGTTGGAAGTCAATAAAGTGCATCTCTCTGGAAGAATTGGGTTGCTGTGGAAGAGTACTTACTAATTAATTATCATACCCACGATACTACTATACTACACATATTATTATATCACTACAGCGCGCACCCGCACACGTCCACTGGCTCTAACAACGGGAGTTCTGTGCACCGATCTTCCGCAGACAACTGTGCTAACAGGACGTCTTTCATGACATTGCCCCCCCCAAGGGACAGCCTCCGGATGCCCAACTGTGCCATCTTACTTGGATGGGACCTCTTAAATCAATCTCTTCGCATGAATGTTGGACTCCGGCTCCCAGGAGTTCTCCCCTGGCCCGTACCCCTTCCACTTTACCAGAAACTGGACTTGGTTACGTCTTTTCCTGCAATCCAGAATGGACTCAACCTCATATTCAGCTTCTCTGTTAATGATCACAGGTTCAGGGGGACTGACCTTCCAGTTGACAAAAGGATCAGGAACTGTGGGTTTGAGTAGGGCCACATGAAAGAGCGGGTGGATCCGGAATAACTTCAGTTCACAGGCCACATTATTAATCTTCCTTAGGACTGGGAAGGGACCCACAAACTTAGGGCCCAATTTCTTGGAAGGGCAAGTCAGTCTTAAATTCAATGTAGACAGCCAGACCTGATCTCCGAGCTTGAGGTCAAGCTCCCCCCCCTTCTCTTCTTGTCAAACACCTCTTTATTGTAATTCTGAGTCCTTGCCATAGTCTCCTGCAGGAGTTTATTATTTGACTCAAAGAAATTTAGATTCTCTTGGACAGATGGTACTGGGCACTCCGGGATGTTATTAGACAGGAACAGAGGATGGAACCATAATTTGCAAAGAACGGTGATTGCTTCATGGCAGAATTAACAGAATTGTTATAAGCAAATTCGGCAAGGGGTAGAAGTGGAGCCCAATCATCCTGGGAGAAAGAAGAAAAGCAGCGCAGATACTGCTCCAGCGTCTGATTTGTTCTTTCCGTCTGGCAATTTGTTTGAGGGTGATAGGCAGAGGAGAAGGAGAGGTCAATTTTCAGAGACCCACAAAGAGCCCTCCAAAACTTGGAAGTAAATTGCACCCCCCCATCTGAAGTGATATTTGCAGGGATGCCATGAAGCCTCACCACTTCCTTGATAAATGTCCTAGCAGTCTCAGCGGCAGTGGGTGTGCTTTTCATTGGTAAGAAATGAGCAATCTTGGATAATCTATCCACCACTACAAAAATTGTAGTGTAACCTTCAGAGGGTGGCAGCTCGACAATAAAATCCATGGAGATCATCCTCCATGGCTTCTCTGGGACAGGTAATGGCTTCAACAGACCCCAAGCCTTAGACTTGCTGCCCTTGTTTTGAATGCAGGTGGCACATGCTTCCACATAGTCCTTGCAATCCTTCCTTAACTGCGGCCACCAGAACGTGCGCTGAAGAAGTTTAGATGTCTTATGCACGCCGAAATGGCCGGCCAACATGTGATCATGACAGGAACTAAGAACCGCTGCTCGCATCTCCTGGGGTACAAAGATCCTATCCTTAAACCACAGAAGATCATCTCTGGCCTGTAGAGCTGTATCAGATGGAGCAGAAGCGTCCCTGGAGACTTGCTTGATTTGTGAAAGTAGATCCCCTTGGAGCAACAGAAAGTTTCCTGAGGACAAGATGGTGTCTGGAGGTGAAGATGCTTCAGATCCGCTGTACATTCATGACAGCGCGTCGGGCTTGGTGTTTTTTGACCCGGGGCGATAGGTTATATGGAATGAAAATCTGGTAAAGAAAAGTGCCCACCTGACCTGTCATGATCTTAACCTCTTGGCAGTCTTTAAATATTCCAGATTCTTGTGATCTGTATAAACAAGAATCGGATGAGCTGCTCCCTCTAGGAGATATCGCCATTCCCCAAGCGCGGCTTTAATCGCTAACAACTCTCGGTCACCCACATCATAGTTCCTCTCCGCTTCAGATAGTTTGCAAGAAAAAAAAGCGACTGGGTGCAGAAGAGCCCTAGGCCCCTTTTTCTGGGAAAGCACTGCACCAACCGCTATTTACGAAGCGTCCACCTCCAAAATGTATGGCAATGTGGAATCAGGGTGTTTTAAAACTGAGGCTGATACAAACAGATCTTTCAGTGTTGTGAAGGCCGCCTGAGCTTTAGTAGACCAGTGGAATTTAAGGCCCTGCTTGGTTAGCCTTGTAATGGGAGAAATGATGGTGGAGAATCCTTTTATGAATTTTCTGTAGAAATTCGCAAAACCTACAAAACGTTGGATTCCCTTCTTGTCAGTAGGAGCGGGCCAGTCCAGAATGGCAGAGACCTTCTGAGGGTCCATTTTAATGCCCTCCACGGAGATAATTAGACCAAGGAACTGGATACTCTCTTGTTCAAAGACACATTTCTCAGGTTTGGCGTAGAGGTCGTGCAGCCGAAGTCGGGTGAAAACATTTCTGACATGTTCACGATGTTCAGCTAAGGAAGAAGAAAAAATCAGGATGTCATCTAAATAAATAATAACAAGCAGGAGCATTACAAAGTCCGAAAGGCATGACTAAATATTCAAAGTGCCCAAACCGAGTATGGAAAGCAGTCTTCCATTCGTCTCCCCTACAAATGCGGACAAGATTGTAGGCACCGCGAAGATCTAACTTAGAAAACACTACTGCAGACCCCAGTCTTTGAAAAAGTTCTGGCACTAATTACAAAGGATAACGTTTTTTAATCGTGATCTTATTAAGTGCCCGATAATCCACACAAGGGCTTAGAGAATGGTCTTTCTTCTCCACGAAGAAGATTCCTGCTCCTGCCGGGGACGTGGAGGGTCTGATGAACCCTTTTTCTAGATTGTCATCAATGTACGTCTTTAATACTCCTAGTTCTAGTTCTGACCAAGAGAAAATTCTCCCACAAGGAATCTCTGCCCCTGGAAGGAGCTCAATTGGGCAATCGTATGGCTGGTGGGGAGGAAGAGTCTCAGCGCCCTTTTGACTGAAATCATCCAGAAAGCTGTGGTAGGCTTCAGGTACAATTTGACAGATTTCAGAGTCAGTTTCCATGCATAGTAGGGAAGAAGGGGCCTCGGTGGCTTCTGGTAGACAGTGTTGATGGTAGTAAGAGGATAGGAACTCAATCTTCCCCGAGGTCCAATCAATTTGCGGATTATGGGCCTTTAGCCATGGCATGCCTAGTATGATGGGAAATAGAGGAGACTCAATGGCATCTAGACAAAGTAGCTCTTGATGAGTGCAATGGTGGTGTGTAGAGGTACAGTCTCCTGGGTTACTGGCCCTGATCTGAGGGTAGAGCCATCGGCCAAATATACTGAAAGTCCTTTCGCTCTGGGCCGAAGGGGAATGTGATGTCTGGAAAGGAAGGACAAGTCTATGAAGTCGCTGCAAGCCCCGGAATCAATGATAGCGCTGGTTGGTATACTCCCTCCTGGGAGCTGTAAGAGAATCAGAACAGCCAGATGAGAAACGTTATTCAGTACAGCAGGGGTAAGAGCAGGGGAAATAGAAAAGCACTTACGAAGCTTTGCCGGGCATGTTCTTACAAAATGTCCAGGTTCCCCGGAGTACAGGCACAGGTTACCAGCCCGACGGCGTTGACGCTCTTCAGGAGTAAGTGAAGGACATAAGAGGCCCAGCTGCATCGGTTTCAGAGTATCTGAGGCAATGGTAGTTGAAGCTGGAGGAACAGAGTGGGAAGAACTAGGCACACGGGGCAACATCCAGACAGGACGAGAAGGACCAGAGGATCGCTCCATACGCCGTTCTCTCAGGAGTCTGTCTATTTGAATAGAAAGGTCTATGAGGCCCTCTAAAGTCTCTGGAATACCCACTCGGGCTAGATCGTCCTTTAAAGATTCCGAAAGGCCCATACGGAACTGATACCGTAGGGCAGCATTGTTCCAATTCGTGTCAGAACTCCAACGTCTGGATTCCGACACGTAGTCCTCCACAGGTCTGTGGCCTTGCTGTAGGGCGTGCAAAGCTGCCTCTGCAGTAGCGGTTAGCTGTGGGTCCTCATATAATAACAACATGGCCTGAAAGAAGGTGTCCAAGGTATCAAGTGAGGCATCCTTCTTCTCTAGAAGGCGATGGGCCCAGGACTGGGGCTTGCCTGACAACAGCGAGATCACAAACCTCACTTTGGTGGCTTCCAGGGAGAAAGTCCTTGGCTGAAGGGCAAAAAAGAGTTCACATGAGTTACGGAAAGACCTGAATTTACTCAGGTTACCCGAGAATCTTTCAGGTGTGGGGACCCTGGGTTCAGGCGGCAACATCACCACGGAGGGTGCAGCAGAAGTCCCGGAAGCTGGAGGTGTGGATGCTGCTAGAGCTTGGATTCGGCCTTCCAGTTGGGTATAGCCCTCTTGTAGGCTCTTTACTGCCTGGGTAAGTCCAGCAAGATGGCGGCAGAGCTCGCCCATGGCAGAGGCTCCCTGCGTGGGCTCGGACATGGCTGTCCGGTACTGTCACGTACCTGGTGGCGGAGCCCAGAGTGCAGGGAGTAGCCTCTCATGTGCCTCTGGCTCGAGAACCCCTGATAGAGGAAACAGGGACTCAAGAGCACAGGGGGCCACAAGTGCTTGGCAAGTGGCAGATCTAGAGCTGATCCGGACCTCTGATGCAGCTGAAGGAGGGCTAGCAGGAACACTGGAACAGCTGACTGTGAGGAGGAGTACTGTAGACGGCAGGAACTCAGGAACAGCAGGCAGCAGGGTGGTGTTCTGTAGTTCAACTGGAGCACTAGAACAGCAGACTGTAATGAGATGCACCGGGACTTTGGCAGGAACACTGGAACAGCTGACTGTGAGGAGAAGTACCGTAGCTGGCAGGAGCTCGGGAACAGCAGGCAGCAGGGAGGTGTTCTGTAGTTCAACTGGAGCACTGGAACAGCTGACTGTAGGAAGATGCACCGGAACTCTGGCAGGAACACTGGAACAGCTGACTGAGAGGAGAAGTACCGTAGCTGGCAGGAACTCAGGAACAGCAGGCAGCAGGGAGGTGTTCTGTAGTTCAACTGGAATGCTAGCGGGGTCAGACAGGCCCG
Organism: Lithobates clamitans; assembly: GCA_037952925.1. Lineage (NCBI taxonomy): Eukaryota > Metazoa > Chordata > Amphibia > Anura > Ranidae > Lithobates > Lithobates clamitans. The sequence continues at coordinate 88,179 of JBBGZY010000801.1, forward strand.
GGTCAACACCGGCGGGCAGAGCAGGTACCAGACAGAGGCAGAAGAGTAGTTGGGGTACGGACCAGGTCAGCAACAGACAGGCAGCGAACAACCGAAGGAGGAGGCAGGAGAGTAGACAAACAAGCCAGGGTCAGGGACTGGCAGCAAACAGAAGTAGTCAGGAGCAGGCCAGGTAACAGGAATCTGGTAGACAGGTATACTGATAGTTTAGGGTCACAGGAAACGCTGTAGACCGGACAGCAAGAAAGCATGCTGACAGGCTCCTTTAAATAAGCCCACTGGCGCCAAACACTGTCACACTGCACGTCTGCGCGCACCCACGCGTGCCCGTGCACCGATCGTACATGCCCACTCGCACCATCGCGCACCCGCGTACACTCGTTCACGCTAGCGTGCCCGCGCATGCGTCCATTCGCGCTAGCGCACCCCCGCACACGTCCACTGGCTCTAACAACAGGAGTTCTGTGCACCGATCTTCCGCCGACAAAGACAGGATGTCTTTCATGACAGGCACTATAACTAGTAAAGTCAAGAAAGAGAGAAATGAGAGTTAAAACAGAATACTTTATATGTTGTCAGAGAGGGAAGATGGGATGAGCACTATGGCTGTCCATCTGATCATAGAATCATAGATGCTAGATATAAAGCATATCAGAACAAAATAAGGAAAGCTGAAGTTAAGCAAGGAAATATTAAAGAGTTAAAAGAAAGTGAGAGAATGATATGCATGTGTTGTGTACAAATGGGAAAAATGTAAGCAATTTGAGAGATATTCATGTATGTGTGTGAATGCTGGAACCATTAGTTCTATCTCTTGTGTGTCATGTACGCAGATGTGTACTCTTTGCACTCTCCTGAAAGAATGTAGCTGGGATGAGAGGTCAGTGATAAGCTGGAAGGACACCATGCCAATTTCATTTTTTAGACAAAACATTTATAACAAAATGTGGGATAATTAATCTAATGATAAACAATATGATTACAATAATTTTTTAATCTGTTTTCCAAACATGGTAAAATGAAGGTTACATTTAACCGTGTACAAATTGAATATCCTTTGGTGATGGAAACGATGCATTTGGAAAGGTGGAATTGGGTGAAGTGTCCTAGTTTGGAGAGGTATGTCTCTGAGTATGTATTGGAATTGGGGTGTGATGTTGAGGTTGTCATTTGAGTATTCATTTCTAATATGAGTTTAACAATTTTATTAATAATATAGATATATTGAAACTGGTTTAGATAACCTTTGGTTGGAAATGAAATCCAAGTTAATGGGGAAATTTGTATGAGTGGGATTAGTTTAGATTAAGATAACAATTTTGTAATTTTACATTTATACAATAAGCTCTTATTGAGAGGAAAAAAAGATTAAGATGAGGTTGTTTTTTGGAATACAGCTGCCATAATATTTAACAAAGCCAAGATGGATGGGATACATAAGAAGTTCTTCTACAAAAATGAAATCTTAAGGTCTGATAATAACTTGATGTGCGGTCTGTGATGTGAGTAATAATAAATAAAATTTAAATATAACAGACCCATCACATCAAGTCCACACACCCTGTTAGGATAGATGCCACCTGCAGCCAGTTGTTTTATAGTTTTTGACGTGCTGAACTCTTTCTGGTCCATCATACAGATTGTTGGTCCTTTTGTTTTTATATTTTTATTTTTGAAAACCAAAGCAGAATATGTGGATTGTGAAATGATGTGCCCCTTTTTCTTGTAAGTGCAGTGGTATAGGCAGAAGAAAATTTTGGATTTATGGACATCTCTGCATGACCGCAGGGTATTGTTATCATTTATTATAATATTGCCAGAAAAAAGTTGTCTTTTTGAAACATGAAACTGGAGTTCTTACACAGACAGCATGATGGAAAACAAGCCATTGTAATATATTTATGCAAGCTGGACCCAGTAATTAGGTATGAGCCCGATATTCGAATCGAACGTAAGTTGGACTCGAACATCGGGTGTTCGCCTGTTAGCCGAATAGCGAACAATTTGGGGTGTTCGCGGCAAATTCGAAAGCCGCAGAACACTCTTTAAAAGTCTATGGGAGAAATCAAAAATGCTAATTTTAGAGGCTTATATGCATGGTATTGTCATAAAAAGTGTTTGGGGACCTGGGTCCTGCCCCAGGGGACATGGATCAATGCAAAAAAAAGTTTTAAAAACAGATGTTATTTCGGGAGCAGTGATTTTAATAATGCTTAAAGTGAAACAATAAAAGTGAAATATTCCTTTAAATTTCGTACCTGGGGGGTGTCTATAGTATGCCTGTAAAGTGGCGCATTTTAAAAAAATGGCGTGGGGTCCCCCCAAAAATCCATACCAGACCCTTATCTGAGCACGCAACCTGGCAGGCTGCAGGAAAAAAGAGGGGGACGAGAGAGCGCCCCCCCTCCTGAACCGTACCAGGCCACATGCCCTCAACATGGAGAGGGTGCTTTGGGGTACCTCCCAAAGCACCTTGTCCCCATGTTGATGGGGACAAGGGCCCCATCCCCACAACCCTTGCCCAGTGGTTGTGGAGGTCTGCAGGCGGGGGGCTTATCGGAATCTTAAAGCCCCCTTTAATGAGGGGACCCCCAGATCCCAGCCTCCCCCCCTGTGTAAAATGGTAACAGGGTACAAATGTACCCCTACCATTTCACAAAAAAAGTGTCAAAATGGTAAAAAGACACGGCTTGGGACAAGTCCTTTATTAAAAAATAAAAAAATAAAAGTGTCCCACGAAGTCCATTCATCCTCTTCTTCTCTCGCTCCGATGGACCGAAAAAAAAAAAGCCGTACGCCGCCACCGATCTGCCTCCATGGGAGGCACCCGCCGTAATGACGGCCTCTTAGTTGACAGTTCTTTTATAACTGAGGGCGGGGCCACATGATGACGTTGCTGGGTGATCCCGCCCCCTCTGGCCCGCCGGGACATCCCTATGGCTTCCCCATAGTGTCAGAGGGGGGTGGGGCCACCCAGTTACGTAAACGGGTGGCCCCGCCCCCCTCTTATGCTATGGGAAAGCCATAGGGATGTTCCTGTGAATCAGAGGGGGTGGGGTTACCTGGCGATGTCACAGTTATAAAAGAGCTGTCACCTGAGAGGACGGTCATTATGGCGGGTGCCTCCAATGGAGGCAGGTCAGTCGTGTATTTTTTTTCTTTTTCGGTCTGTTGGAGCGAGAGAAGAAGAAGATGAATGGACTTCATGGGACACTTTTATTTTTTTTATTTTTTAATAAAGGACTTGTCCCAAGTCGTGTCTTGTGTTTTTTTACCATTTTCACATTATTTTTGTGAAATGGTAGGGGTACATTTGTACCCCGTTACCATTTCACACAGGGGGGAAGCCGGGATCTGGGGGTCCCCTTGTTAAAGGGGGCTTCCAGATTCTGATAAGCCTCCCACCCATAGACCCCCCACAACCACCAGGCAAGGGTTGAGGGGATGAGGCCCTTGTCCCCATCAACATGGGGACAAGGTGTTTTGGGGGGTACCCCAAAGCACCCTCCCCATGTTGAGGGCATGTGGCCTGGTACGGTTCAGGAGGGGGGGCGCTCTCTTGTCCCCCCTCTTTTCCTGTGGCCTGCCAGGTTGCATGCTCAGATTTTCTTTTATTTTGGTTCGGGGTCCCCCTTAATATTCACACCAGACCCGAAGGGTCTGGTAATTGACTGTGGGGGAATCCCATGCCATTTTTTCAATGACTTTTATGTGTATTGCCAGTCCGGACAATTCATTAATAGCCGCAAGTACTTTTAAATGACTTTTTTCCTTTAGAAATTTTGCTCTCGGACTGTTCTAAACACGGGAAACATGCACCACTTTACAGGCATACTATGAACACCCCCAGGTACGAAATTGAAAGGAATATTTCACTTTTATTGTTTCACTTTAAGCATTATTAAAATCACTGCTCCTGAAAAAACGGCCATTTTTAAAACTTTTTTTTTGCATTGATACATGTCCCCTGGGGCAGGACCCAGGTCCCCAAACACTTTTTATGGCAATATCTTGCATATTAGCCTTTAAAATTAGCACTTTTGATTATTCTTGTTCGTGTCCCATAGAGTTTAACGGTGTTCGCACAAATTTTTTCCTGTTCGCATGTTCTGCTGCAAACCGAACCAGGGGGTTATCAGTTCATCCCTTACAGTAATGAAGGGTTCATCCTGATATATCAGAGCTGTAGCTTTATGCAAAGGTGCTATTAGACAAAGTTACAGACATTATTTTGGTCAAATACTTAATTTTTAATGGTCCCACATTCTGCGCAGCAAATATACAGCTAACTTAATGTTTATCAAATGAAAGGTTCTAAATATGAATTTTTTGTTTATGTACAAATCTAACAATGAAAAATGTGTACATTTGAATCCAGCCACTTTATTGCCTCTATTGGAGGAGGCCAGAGACAAAGAAAAAACACATGTGTTACATTGATGATGAAGGAATCAGCTGCTGTGAGCCCAGTGCAGGACACACTCCCTGAAGACCCAGATATTTCATTTGTTGTAGTTATTCCCGGTTTTATACTGAGGATGGCAATACCCATACTGAGTATGCGATTTATCACCCAGAAGGATACTCTGTATTTAGAGTCATTGGATCCTTTTTCCCCAGCTCAAGAAGCATAGCTCCATGTTTTAGCAAAGCCTGTGAGCTATAAAAGGAGAGTATATATTTATATAGATAGTCAAGATATAGAGAGCTTTTGGTTCCATTTGAAGGGCCAGAAGTTTGTTTTTACTTCAGATGGTAAACCAATCAAGCATGCCAAGTTAATTTGATTAGCTGTTTTCAGCCTTTCAGCTTCTTCCTGAGGAAGCCATACTAACATTAAAACTCACACATGGAAGCAGACCAGGCGATTAAGGATGCTGAATTACAGCCCCGGTCTGTGCAACTCACAGATTCCACCCTAGTTCTGGCCCAGTATAGCTGGGATTAATAATTCAACTTTAAGGACCCCTGAACGAGAAGAACAAGTGGTCCACAGGGGGCAACTTCTTATGAAACAGGACTTTGGGAAAAGGTGATCATTTATGTCTGCCAGCCACTCTTTTCCCTCCAGCTTGACACATGGACTGTGTCATCAGTCACAAGAAGTTATGGCTGCCTTAGTAAATGAGCGTGGGATAGAGCCAGGGTTCACCACAGTTGTTTTTATAACATACCACTTCTTGTTTTACCTGTTACCAAAGGTGTTACCAAAAGCTGAACATCCCTTCCAGAGATTACAAAAAAGATATATCCAGATGCCCAAGTCAGGATCTTATGAGTATGCATTTTGTCTGTATGGACATGTTTTCTGGATGTCCAGTGGCAAATGCTACTGCAAAGGCCACAGTAAAAAGTGCTATCAGTAGTTTGTAAGTACAGAGTGCAGAAACTACAGAGAGTAAAAGAGTAAATCATTTTTATAGGAGAGTCCTTACTAGAAGTTTTGAGGTTTTATTTTTACACTCCCTACTGTCTACAATGTAGCGGACAAAGTAGAGTAAAAAAATAGAAAACTTTTGCCTGAATGTTTTGTTATAATTTATCAAGCCCCTAAGGGGGATGTTGGACTCTCTCCCTATGGGATTTGGTTTGGGAGTGTGTTACTCACTTGCTTATATTTTGTCTCAGCAGCTGAAGTCCTCCATTCGGATCTCACAGAGAATGTTGCTGATCTTTTAAGGTTTTTGACGTGACAAACTAATTTAAGTGTTTTCTATATATATGTAAATCTTTGGAGACTCAATACAGCATTTATTTCATGTACAAGTTGTGCAAAACTTGAAGGAAAAGTCACCTGGATCCACACCAGACACTGCAAAAATGACAAAATTAAAGAAACCTCTGTGTTTGATTTGTTTCCCTCTTGGAATCACAGTCTAGAGTACTATTTTTTCAAATACTTTAATTGTAAGGGATATACATATATATATATATATATATATATATATATATATATATATATATATATATATATATATACAGTGGGGACGGAAAGTATTCAGACCCCATTAAAGTTTTCACTCTTTGTTATATTGTAGCCATTTGCTAAAATCATTTAGGTTCATTTTTTTCCTCATTAATGTACACACAGCACTTCATATTGACAAAAAAAACACAGAATTGTTGATATTTTTGCAGATTTATTAAAAAAGAAAAATTGAAACATCACATGGTCCCAAGTAGGGATGAGCTTTGAGTTCGAGTCGAACTCATGTTCGACTCGAACATTGGCTGTTCGCAAGTTCGCCGAACAGCGAACAATTTGGGGTGTTCGCGGCAAATTCGAATGCCGCATAACACCCTTTAAAAGTCTATGGGAGAAATCAAAAGTGGTAATTTTAAAGGCTTATATGCAAGTTATTGTCATAAAAAGTGTTTGGGGACTTGGGTCCTGCCCCAGGGGACATGGATCAATGCAAAAAAAAGTTTTAAAAACGGCCGTTTTTTTCAGGAGCAGTGATTTTAATAATGCTTAAAGTCAAACAATAAAAGTGTAATATCCCTTTAAATTTCATAGCTGGGGGGTGTCTATAGTATGCCTGTAAAGGGGCGCATGTTTCCCGTGTTTAGAACAGTCTGACAGCAAAATGACATTTCGAAGGAAAAAACACATTTAAAACTACCCGTGGCTATTGCATTGCCGACAATACACATAGAAGTTCATTGATAAAAACGGCACGGGAATTCCCCACAGGGAAACCCCGAACCAAAATAAAAAAAAAAAAAATGACGTGGGAGTCCCCCTAAATTCCATACCAGGCCCTTCAGGTGCGGTATGGATATTAAGGGGAACCCCGGCCAAAATTTTAAAAAAAAATGACGTGGGGTTCCCCCTAAATTCCGTATGGATTTTAAGGGGAACCCCGCGCCAAAAAAAAATAAAAAAATGGCGTGGGGTCCCCCCAAAAATCCATATCAGACCCTTATCCGAGCACGCAACCTGGCAGGCTGCAGGAAAAGAGGGGGGGATGAGAGTGCGGCCCCCCCTCCTGAACCGTACCAGGCCACATGCCCTCAACATTGGGAGGGTGCTTTGGGGTAGCCCCCAAAACACCTTGTTCCCATGCTGATGAGGACAAGGGCCTCATCCCCACAACCCTGGCCGGTGGTTGTGGGGGTCTGCGGGCGGGGGGCTTATCGGAATCTGGAAGCCCCTTTAACAAGGGGACCCCCAGATCCCGGCCCCCCCATGTGAAATGGTAAGGGGGTACAAAAGTACCCCTACCATTTCACTAAAAAACTGTCAACAATGTTAAAAATGACAAGAGACAGGTTTTGACAATTCCTTTATTTAAATGCTTCTTTTTTTCTTCTATCTTCTTTCATCTTCTTCTGGTTCTTCTGGCTCTTCTGGTTCTTCCTCCGGCGTTCTCGTCCAGCATCTCCTCCGCGGCGTCTTCTATCTTCTTCTCCCCGGGCCGCTCCGCACCCATGGCATGGAGGGAGGCTCCCGCTCTTCTCTTCATCTTCTTCTTCATCCTCTTCTTTTCTTCCTTCTTCTCTTCTTCTCTTCTTCATTTTCTTCTCCGGGCCGCTCTGCATCCATGCTGGCATGGAGGGAGGCTCCCGCTGTGTGACGGCGTCTCCTCATCTGACGGTTCTTAAATAACGGGGGCGGGGCCACCCGGTGACCCCGCCCCCTCTGACGCACAGGACATGACGGGACTTCCCTGTGGCATTCCCTGTGACGTCACAGGGAAGTCCCGTCAAGTCACTGTGCGTCAGAGGGGGCGGGGTCACCGGGTGGCCCCGCCCCCCGTTATTTAAGAACCGACAGAGACGCCGTCACACAGCGGGAGCCTCTCTCCATGCCAGCATGGGTGCGGGGCGGCCTGGAGAAGAAAATGAAGAAGAGAAGAAGGAAGAAGAGAAGAGGATGAAGAAGAAGATGAAGAGAAGAGCGGAAGCCTCCCCCCATGCCATGGGTGCGGAGCGGCCCGAGGAGAAGAAGATAGAAGACGCTGCGGAGGAGATGCTGGACGAGAACGCCAGAGGAAGAACCAGAAGAAGAAGAAGATGAAGGAAGATAGAAGAAAGAAGAAGCATTTAAATAAAGGAATTGTCAAAAACTGTCTCTTGTCATTTTTAACATTTTTGACAATTTTTTAGTGAAATGGTAGGGGTAAGTACCCCCTTACCATTTCACACGGGGGGGGGCGGGATCTGGGGGTTCCCTTGTTAAAGGGGGCTTCCAGATTCCGATAAGCCCCCCGCCTGCAGACCCCCACAACCACCGGCCAGGGTTGTGGGGATGAGGCCTTTGTCCTCATCAACATGGGGACAAGGTGTTTTGGGGGGCTACCCCAAAGCACCCTCCCAATGTTGAGGGCATGTGGCCTGGTACGGTTCAGGAGGGGGGGCGCACTCTCGTCCCCCCTCTTTTCCTGCGGCCTGCCAGGTTGCGTGCTTGGATAAGGGTCTGGTATGGATTTTTGGGGGTACCCCACGCCGTTTTTTTTTTTTCTTGGCGTGGGGTTCCCCTTAAAATCCATACCAGACCTGAAGGGTCTGGTATGGAATTTAGGGGGAACCCCACGTCCTTTTTTTTAAAAAATTTTGGCCGGGGTTCCCCTTAATATCCATACCAGACCTGAAGGGCCTGGTATGGAATTTAGGGGCACTCCCACGTCATTTTTTTTTAAAATTTTAGTTCGGGGTTCCCCTGTGGGGAATTCCCATGCCGTTTTTATCAATGAACTGCTATGTGTATTGTCGGCAATGCAATAGCCGCGGGTAGTTTTAAATGTGTTTTTTCCTTCAAAATGTCATTTTGCTGTCAGACTGTTCTAAACACGGGAAACATGCGCCCCTTTACATGCATACTATAGACACCCCCCAGCTACGAAATTTAAAGGGATATTACACTTTTATTGTTTGACTTTAAGCATTATTAAAATCACTGCTCCTGAAAAAACGTCCGTTTTTAAAACTTTTTTTTGCATTGATCCATGTCATCTGGGGCAGGACCCGGGTCCTCAAACACTTTTTATGACAATAACTTGCATATAAGCCTTTAAAATTAGCACTTTTGATTATTCATGTTCGCGTCCCATAGACTTTAACGGTGTTCGCGTGTTCGAGCGAACTTTTTTCCTGTTCGCATGTTCTGGTGCGAACCGAACAGGGGGGTGTTCGGCTCATCCCTAGTCCCAAGTATTCAGACCCTTTGCTGTGACACTCATATATTTAACTCAGGTGCTTTCCATTTATTCTGATCATCCTTGAGATGGTTCTACACCTTCATTTGAGTCCAGCTGTGTTTGATTATACTGATTGGACTTGATTAGGAAAGCCACACACCTGTCTATATAAGACCTTACAGCTCACAGTGCATGTCAGAGCAAATGAGAATCATGAGGTCAAAGGAACTGCCTGAAGAGCTCAAAGACAGAATTGTAGCAATGCACAGATCTGGCCAAGGTTACAACAAAATTTTTGCTGCACTTAAGGTTCCTACGAGCACAGTGGCCTCCATAATCCTTAAATGGAAGACGTTTGGGACGACCAGACCCCTTCCTAGAGCTGGCTGTCCGGCCAAACTGAGCTATCTTGGGAGAAGAGCCTTGGTGAGAGAGGTAAAGAAGAACCCAAAGATTACTGTAGCTAAGCTCCAGAGATGTAGTCGGGAGATGGGAGAAAGTTGTAGAAAGTCAACCATCACTGTAGACCTCCACCAGTCGGGGCTTTATGGCAGAGTGGCCCAACGGAAGCCTCTCCTCAGTGCAAGACACATGAAAGGCTGCATGGAGTTTGCTAAAAAACACCTGAAGGACTCCAAGATGGTGAGATATAAGATTCTCTGGTCTGATGAGACCAAGATAGAACTTTATGGCCTAAATTCTAAGCGGTATGTGTGGAGAAAACAGGGAACTGCTCATCACCTGTCCAATACAGTCCCAACAGTGAAGCATGGTGGTGGCAGCATCATGCTGTGGGGGTATTTTTCAGCTCCGGGGACAGGACGACTGGTTGCAATTGAGGGAAAGATGAATGCGGCTAAGTACAGGGATATCCTGGACGAAAACCTTCTCCAGAGTGCTCAGGACCTCAGACTGGGCCGAAGGTTTACCTTCCAACAAGACAATTACCCTAAGCACACAGCTAAAATAACGAAGGAGTGGCTTCACAACAACTCCGTGACTGTTCTTGAATGGCCCAGCCAGAGCCCTGACATAAACCTAATTGAGCATCTCTGAAGAGACCTAAAAATGGCCGTCCACCAACGTTTACCATCCAACCTGACAGAACTGGAGAGGATCTGCAAGAAGGAATGGCAGAGGATCCCCAAATCCAGGTGTGAAAAACTTGTTGCATCTTTCCCAAAAAGACTTATATCTGTGTTAGATCAAAAGGGTGCTTCTACTAAATATTGAGCAAAGGGTCTGAATACTTAGGACCATGTGATATTTCAGTTTTTCTTTTTTAATAAATCTGCAAAAATGTCAACAATTCTGTGTTTTTCTGTCAATATGGGGTGCTGTTGGGGTGCTGTGTGTACAATATGGGGTGCTGTGTGTACATTAATGAGGAAAAAAAAAATGAACTTAAATGATTGTAGTAAATGGCTGCAATATAACAAAGAGTGAAAAATTTAAGGGGGTCTGAATACTTTCCGTCCCCACTATATATATATATATATATATATATATATATATATATATATATATATATATTTGAAAAGTAGCTTAGCCATGTTGAAGTCATATTTGTCTTTTATAGCCAGTACTCTCTAAATATGTCTTATCAATCATTTGTTTTTCACAATTAAAAGTCATTTTGTAATGAAAAAAGCTGCTCAGCTATTATTTTCTCCACAATGGAGTTTTTTGCCTCTTTAACAAGGACTACCTCCACCTAAGTGTGTGGAGGTTCCAAGTTAAAGGTGATAGCAGGTATGGTTAGTGATCAAAATATTGATCAATAGAGAGGAGACTGTAATGGAAATTTGTAAGTTCTGTATATAATTTTATTCTATTTTTTATGTATTGCACACTGCCCTCACTGTGCACACGGCACTAATAATGTTTATAGTACATGTTTGCATTTTTTCAAGTCCTGATTAGAATAAGCCTGCCTATGTAACGCCCTTTGTTACCATAAACGTACAATTGTAATATTAATGTGATACCTACGTAATCATGTGTATAAAAACCTTCAATTGCGACATAATAAAGCAGAACAGTTATTTGGAAAGATGAGCATATCTTTTGTGTCTGTTCCCTACTGCAGTAGTTATTATTAATTTGGAACCACTAATCAATATGAGTATAGGAGTTGCCTATCTATAAAATATCCAGCTCAGCATCGAGGTGGAGCAGGCAGAGCAGATGACCATGCTAGATCGCAGGAGACAGATCAGAAGAGAGCCTGAGGAAGATGCAGATGATTTCCTGACTAGGGATGAGCCCCCGGTTCGGTTCGCACCAGAAACTGCGAACGGACTGAAAGTTTGCACGAACTTTAGAACCCCATTGAAGTCTATGGGACTCGAACGTTCAAAATTAAAAGTGCTAATTTTACAGGCTAATTTGCATGGTATTGTCCTAAAAAGTGTTTGGGGACCTGGGTTTTAAAAAGTTTTAAAAACTGACGTTTTTTCAGGAGCAGTGATTTTAATGATGCTTAAAGTGGAAAAAAAGTGAAATATTCCTTTAAATATCGTACCTGGGGGGTGTCTATAGTATGCCTGTAAAGTGGCGCGTGTTTCCCGTGTTTAGAACAGTCCCTGCACAAAATGTCATTTTTAAAGGAATAAAAGTCATTTAAAACTGCTTACGGCTTTAATGTAATGTCGGGTCCTGGTAATATGGATGAAAATCAGTGAGACAAACGGCATGGGTACCCCCCACAGTCCATTACCAGGCCCTTTGGATCTTGTATGGATAATAAGGGGAACCCCGCACCCAAATTAAAAAAAGGAAATGCGTGGGGCCCCCAGGCCCTATATACTCTGAACAGCAGTATACAGGTGATGCAAACAAGACAGGGACTGTAGGTTTGTTGTTAAGTAGAATCTGTTTGTAATTTTGAACTGGTACATTTTTAAAGTGTTTAGCTCCAGCCAAAAAATCTATTTTAAGCTTTTTGGAAAACATAGGGAAGGGTTATCACCCCTGTGACATTTGTTTTGCTGCCTGTGCTCCTCTTCAGAAGATTTAACCTCACTTTCTGTCAAAATGACAAATGTTTTTTGAAAATTTGGGGTTTTTGTGAAACAAGGATTGGTGGTAAAGCATCAGTGGAAAGGAGAAACGTTTTTCCCATATTAACTCTTACAGGAGAGAATTTCCCTTCCTAGGGGTAGATTTCATCTCACTTCCTGTTGTCTCCTTCCGTTTGCAAGTAGGAGTCGTTTGTAAGTTGGATGTTTGAAAGTAGGGGCCTGCCCTATATACTCAGCAGAAATTTGGGCCTTAGGTGTTGTTGTGGCCAAAACACTGTAAGCCCTCACAGGGCCCTGCTGTGAAATATTAGATCAAGAATTGTAATTACATGCCCCTGTTGAACAGGGGCAGAAAAATTGGGCCTTTGGTGGTGGTGGTGGGGCTGGTGCCACAACACTGTAAGTCCTCACTCGCTCTTGGTGGATGCAGAAACGGGCCCTGCTGTGAAATATTAGATCAAGAATTGTAATTACATGCCCCTGTTGAACAGGGGCTAAAAAATTGGGCCTTAGGCACTGGTGCTGGTGCCACAACACTGCAACCCCTCACAGATACTCTAGTTGGAACGCAGGAACGAGCCCTGCTGCAAAGTATTGCATCAAAAATTGTAATTACACGCCCCTGTTAAACATGGGCTGAAATATTGGGCCTTAGGCACTGGTGCTGGTGCCACAACACTGCAACCCCTCACAGATACTCTAGTTGGAACACAGAAACGAGCCCTGCTGCAAAGTATTGCATCCAAAATTGTAATTACATGCCCCTGTTAAACAGGGGCTGAAAAATTGGGCCTTAGGCACTGCTGCTGGTGCCACAACACTGCAACCCCTCACAGATACTCTAGTTGAAATGCAGAAACGAGCCCTGCTGCAAAGTATTGCATCAAAAATTGTAATTACATGCCCCTGTTAAACAGGGGCTGAAAAATTGGGCCTTAGGCACTGGTGGCGGCGTCCAGAACCAAAAATGTTCTTACAAGCTATCAGCGTGATCATGGAGGAAGAGGATAATTACTCAGGATTGTCACTCAGCATCAGCATAGGCAGTCTTTGAAGGGATCTGAGATTTCAAAAAAAAATATTTGGTTACATTAACATCAGGTGCTTGGTAGCTGGTGGTGATCCAAGACTGATTCATTTTTATGAAGGTCAGTCGATTGACCGAGTCGGTGGACAGACGCACCCTGTGATCGGTTACAAAGCCTCCAGCAGCACTGAATGTGCGTTCCGAAAGAACGCTGGATGCAGGACAGGCCAGTAGCTCAATTGCATACTGTGCAAGCTCTGGCCAGTGATCCATCCTCAAGACCAAGTAACCCAGAGGATTTTCGGTGGGAAAGGTGTCCAAGTCAGATCTTGCCCCTAGGAATTCCTGCACCATGTAAAACAGACGCTGGCGATGGTTGCTGGAACTGATCATACCTTCAGGCTATGGACTAAAAAATTGTCTGAACGCATCGGTCAGACGGCCACCTTCTCCACCGCTCCTTCTTTGACTGACCGAAGCCTCAGCAACACGTTGTCCAGAAACAGGAGTTTGTAACCTCCCAGTCTCTGGGAACGCGTTGCACAGACCTTTCTGCAAGGCCTCCCGAAGTTGTTTCATCCTCTGCTCCCTCTGCGGCAAGATAAGGTCTGCAACCTTACCCTTGTAACGTGGATCAAGGAGGGTTTCCAGCCAGTATTGGTCCTTCTCCTTGATACCACGAATATAAGGATCCTTCCAAAGGCTTTGCAGGATCAGGGAGGCCTTGCAGCGTCCGGAGTCCTCTGGGTCACTAAGGACGACATGATCCGCAGCCACCTCCTCCAAGCCACGTACAAGTCCATGTGTTTCTGATCCCTTTAAGACTGCTGCTGATGCTGAGTGCCAGGCTCCACTTGCATACTGACACAATCCTCCTCCTCCTCCTCATCCTCTTCCTGCATGATCGGCGACCAGCAGGAACACTGTCTGGATAAAGGGGGCCTTGAGAGCTAAGGAAGTCCTCCTCTTCCTGCCTCTGTTCTGCCTCAAGTGCCCTGTCCATTATTCCATGCAGCGTGTACTCCAACAGGTGGACAAGGAGGACAGTGTCACTGATGCATGCAGTGTCACTGCTCATCATCCTTGTAGCCTCCTCAAATGGTGACAGGACAGTGCATGCATCCCTGATCATGGCCCACTGGCCTGGGGAAAAAAAACAAGCTCCCCTGATCCTGTCCTGGTGCCATAGTCGCACAGGTACTCATTGATGGCCCTCTGCTGCGTGTGCAGCTTCTGCAGCATGGCCAACGTTGAATTCCACCTGGTGGGCATGTCACAGATTAGGCGGTTCTTGGGCAGGTTAAATTCCTTTTGGAGGTCTGCCAGCCGAGCACTGGCATTATATGACGGCGGAAATGCACACAGACTTTCCTGGCCTGCCTCAGGACATCCTGTAAGCCCGGGTACCTGCCCAAGAACCGCTGCACCACCAAGTTAAGGACGTGAGCCAAACAGGGCACATGGGTCAGTTGTCCCTGTCGGAGGGCGTAGAGGAGGTTGGTGCCATTGTCGCAAACCACCATTCCTGTCTTAAGTTGGCATGGTGTTAATCACCTCTGAACCTGCCCCTGCAGAGCTGACAGACCCTCTGCCCCAGTGTGGCTCCTGTCCCCCAAGCACACCAGCTCAAGCACCGCATGGCATCTTTTGGCCTGCATACTTGTGTAGCCCCTTGAACGCCTATGGAGCACCGCTGGTTCCGAGGACAAAGCACAGAAAGAGGCCATGGAGGAAGAAGAAGAGGAGGGGTGGAGGAGAGAGGTGTGTCACAATCATTAGTAGTGGCATTTTGGAGGCGTGGTGGCGGAACAACCTCCAACACTACTGCACCTTGTCCTGTATCCTTCCCAGCTGCCAGCAGAGTGACCCAATGCGCCGTGAAACATAGGTAACGTCCCTGTCCATGCCTGCTGGACCATGAGTCAGCGGTAATATGCACCTTACTGCTGACCGCCCTGTCCAGTGAGGCCAAAAGAGCCAGAATCGCCTTCCATGAGAAAAAGTGGCGTTTGGGTACCTGCCACTGAGGAACCGCACATTCCACAAACTCACGGAAGAGGGCAGAGTCTACCAACTGAAAAGGTAGCAGTTGAAGTGCTAGCAATTTTGCCAAGCTAGCATTCAAACGCTGGGCATGTGGATGGCTGGGAGCGAACATCTTTTGGCGGTGCAGTAGCTGGGGCAGGGAAATTTGCCTGGTACAATCTGACGTCGGTGTACCGAAAGCAGATTGCCCAGAAGTACTTGGCTGTGACACACCTAATTCTACACCTTCATTCCTCTTAGTGCAAGTCTCAGAGAGGACTGAAGGTAAAGTGGGGTTGGAGATCTCAGCTGATGAGGAGCAAGGAGAGGTCCTCTTTGTTCTTTGGTGTGGGTCTTTTAGATATGCTTGCCAACGAACTGCATGGCAGGTCAACATATGATTGGTCAAGCATGTGGTGACCAAGCGGGAGATGTTTTGGCCACGCAAAATACGCTTGAGACATATGTTGCAAATAGCAGTGGTGCGATCTGATGCACTCATCTCAAAAAAGGCCCACACAAAAGAACTTTTGGAATAACGTGCAGAGACAGCAGCGCCCTGCACATGCAGAGCTTTGCGGTGTGATGCAGTCAGTGTGCTGCCCTTAGGCTGGCCCTTGGAGGGCATCTTGCCTCGTTGTTGAAGTGCCTCCTCCTCCTCTCTCCTATCAGACACCCACGTTGAGTCAGTGACTTCATCATCACCTCCCTCCTCATCACTGGAGCAAACCTGGCAGTATGCTGCAGCAGGGGGAGAATGACTGCCAGATTGCTGTCCTTCTTGGGCACCCCCTCTGTCTGTGTTCACGTTACTGCCTTCATCTAGCTCAGTATCATCATCAGAGCCTTCTAAATGCTGGGCATCCTCCTAGAGCATGTACCCAACACTGTGGTCAAACAGTTCAAGGGACTCCTCAGGAAGACGTGGTGGAGCTAGGGAAGGAGTCACTGATTCCATTGAGCCCAGGGAAGAGGCCGCGTTGGCAGCTGCTTTGCCAGACAAAGTACCCTGAGCATGGTTGAGGGAGGTTGAGGAGGATGAGGATGGCTTGGTCATCCACTCAACCAAGTCTTCCGCATGTTGCGGCTCAACACGGCCAGCTGCCGAAAAAAAGCCAAACGTGTCCCACGGCCACGTGTTGATGAGGATGCACCGTCTCCACGACCAGCACCATTGCCTCTAGACACAGAGCCTGCTTGCCCTCTTTTATTGGCTTGTGACTGTCTGCCTCTCCTTGTTGGCCTTCCAGACATACTAATGGCCTGTAGCTGCACTAAGCTGGGATATATATATATATATATATATATATATATATATATATATATATATATCTACTGATACTGCCGCTAGCAAAATCAACTGCCTGCCTACAGTATGAGAACACCACCAACCTTCTACAGGTAGCTTTAGCTGAACACTGTGCAGAGCTCGCACTACACTAACGTGTAAATACTTTAGCTGCCTGCGGTAGTGATAGGATCTGGAAAACACCACGAACCTTCTACAGGTAGCTTTAGCTGAACATTGTGCAGAGGTCGCACTACATTAAAGTGTAAATACGTTAGCTGCTTGCGGTAGTGATAGGATCAGGAAAACACCACCAACCTTCTACAGGTAGCTTTAGCTGAACACTGTGCAGAGGTCGCATTACACTAACTTGTAGCTTTAGCTGAACACTGTGAGGAGGACGCACTACACTAACTTGTAGCTTTAGATCAGGGGTCCTCAAACTTTTTAAACAGGGGGCCAGTTCACTATCGGTCAGACTGTTAGAGGGCCGGACTATAGTTCGGACGCGCTGTGATAAAAGTCCCGCCCTCCTCCTACCTAGACCAGCTTGTGGCTCATTCTATCTCAACACTCCAAATTAGTCCATCATATCTAAGGCACCCCAAAGTGGACCACCCTAACCACAGCACCCCAAAGAACTCCACACTAGCTGGATGCACAGGGGGAGGCAGTGGGATGGAGAGGGGACTGCAGAGTGGTCAGAAGGACAGTGGGATGCACAGGAGAACAGTGGGATGGAGAGGGGGACAGTGGGATGGTCAGTGGGATGGACAGGGGGAAAGTAGGATGGAGAGGGGGACTGTGAGATGGACAGGGGGACAGTGGGATGGAGAGGGGGACAGTGGGATGGACAGGGGGACAGTGGGATGGACAGCGGGATGGACAGGGGGAAAGTAGGATGGAGAGGGGGACAGTGGGATGGAGAGGGGGACAGTGGGATGGAGAGGGGGACAGTGGGATGGAGAGGGGGACAGTGGGATGGACAGGGGGACAGTGGGATGGACAGGGGGAAAGTAGGATAGAGAGGGGGACTGTGAGATGGACAGGGGGACAGTGGGATGGAGAGGGGGACAGTGGGATGGACAGTGGGATGGAGAGGGGGACTGTGGGATGGAGAGGGGGACTGTGGGATGGACAGTGGGATGGAGAGGGGGACAGAGGGATGGACAGGGGGACAGAGGGATGGACAGGGGGACAGAGGGATGGACAGGGGGACAGAGGGATGGACAGGGGGACTGTGGGATGGACAGAGGGATGGACAGGGGGACTGTGGGATGGACAGGGGGACTGTGGGATGGACAGAGGGATGGACAGGGGGACTGTGGGATGGACAGGGGGACAGAGGGATGGACAGAGGGATGGACAGGGGGACTGTGGGATGGACAGGGGGACAGACGGATGGAGAGAGGGATGGACAGGGGGACTGTGGGATGGACAGGGGGACTGTGGGATGGACAGGGGGACAGAGGGATGGACAGGGGGACAGAGGGATGGACAGAGGGACTGTGGGATGGACAGGGGGACAGAGGGATGGACAGAGGAACTGTGGGATGGACAGGGGGACAGAGGGACTGTGGGATGGACAGAGGGACTGTGGGATGGACAGGGGGACAGAGGGACTGTGGGATGGACAGAGGGACAGAGGGACTGTGGGATGGACAGGGGGACAGAGGGACTGTGGGATGGACAGAGGGACTGTGGGATGGACAGGGGGACAGTGGGACTGTGGGATGGACAGGGGGACAGAGGGACTGTGGGATGGACAGGGGGACAGAGGGATGGACAGGGGGACAGAGGGATGGACAGGGGGACAGAGGGATGGACAGAGGGACTGTGGGATGGACAGGGGGACAGAGGGATGGACAGAGGGACTGTGGGATGGACAGGGGGACAGAGGGACTGTGGGATGGACATAGGGACAGAGGGACTGTGGGATGGACATAGGGACAGAGGGACTGTGGGATGGACAGAGGGACTGTAGGATGGACAGGGGGAAAAAGGGACTGTGGGATGGACAGGGGGACAGAGGGACTGTGGTATGGACAGGGGGACTGTGGGATGGACAGGGGGACAGAGGGATGGACAGGGGGACTGTGGGATGGACAGGGGGACTGTGGGATGGACAGGGGGACTGTGGGATGGACAGTGGGATGACAGGGGGACAGAGGGGTGGACAGGGGGACAGAGGGGTGGACAGGGGGACTGTGGGGTGGACAGGGGGACAGAGGGATGGACAGGGGGACTGTGGGATGGACAGGGGGACTGTGGGATGGACAGGGGGACTGTGAGATGGACAGTGGGATGGACAGGGGGACAGGGGGGGGGACAGGGGGACTGTGGGGTGGACAGGGGGACTCTGGGATGGACAGGGGGACTGTGGGATGGACAGGGGGACTGTGGGATAGACAGGGGGACTGTGGGATGGACAGGGGGACAGAAGGACTGTGGAATGGACAGAGGGACTGCGGGATGGACAGGGGGACAGAGGGATGGACAGGGGGACAGAGGGATGGACAGGGGGACTGTGGGATGGACAGGGGGACTGTGGGATGGACAGAGGGATGGACAGGGGGACAGAGGGATGGACAGAGGGACAGAGGGATGGACAGAGGCACTGTGGGATGGACAGGGGGACTGTGGGATGGACAGGGGGACTGTGGGATGGACAGGGGGACACTTACACATATGGACTTGCCTCTGACTGTCTCCCCGACCTCTCAGTTCTCACTTCTTCCTAGTAGGCTGTTCCCTGAAGCCTGCGCTCTCCCTGCTGGACTCCTCTTCCTCCTCGCTGTCCTGGGACAAGGCGAGCGTCCCCTCCGCTCCTCCTGTCTGCCATGCCAGTGAGAAGTGAATCCGCGGGGCTGCACTGGAAACTACACTTCCCAGCGTGCAGCGCGGCACATGGAGCCCTCCATAGAGATGACTGGGGTGGGGGAGGCGGCTTGTGTAGCTTGTCTGAGCAGAGCGGACATTCTCCCCGCCGGAGCAGAGTGAACCTGCCCAAGCCGACCTGGCCCCGGCCCGAGCCAAGCAGATCTGCCCCCGTCCGTGCCATTTATTAGTGTGGCTGTGTGTCCTGTCAGGAATCTGGCCCTGGTTGGGGTGGGCCGGATAAATGTCCTCGGCGGGCCGCATGTGGCCCGCGGGCCGTAGTTTGAGGACCCCTGCTTTAGATGAACACTGTTCAGAGGACGCACTACACTAACTTGTAGCTTTAGCTGAACACTGTGCAGAGGACGCACTACACTAACTTGTAGCTTTAGCTGAACACTGTGCAGAGGTCGCACTGAACTAACTTGTAGCTTTAGCTGAACACTGTGCAGAGGTCGCACTACACTAACTTGTAGTTTTAGATGAACACTGTTCGGAGGACGCACTACACTAACTTGTAGTTTTAGCTAAACACTGTGAGGAGGACGCACTACACTAACTTGTAGCTTTAGATGAACACTGTTCAGAGGACGCACTACACTAACTTGTAGTTTTAGCTAAACACTGTGAGGAGGACGCACTACACTAACTTGTAGCTTTAGCTGAACACTATGCAGAGGTCGCACTACACTAACTTGTAGTTTTAGCTAAACACTGAGGAGGACGCACTACACTACCTTGTAGCTTCAGATGAACACTGTTCAGAGGACGCACTACACTAACTTGTAGCTTTAGCTGAACACTATGCAGAGGTCGCACTACACTAACTTGTAGTTTTAGCTAAACACTGAGGAGGACGCACTACACTACCTTGTAGCTTTAGATGGACACTGTTCAGAGGACGCACTACACTAACTTGTAGCTTTAGCTGAACACTGTGCAGAGGTCGCATTACATTAACTTGTAACTTTAGCTGAACACTGTGAGGAGGACGCACTACAATAACTTGTAGCTTTAGCTGAACACTGTGCAGAGGTCGCACCACACTAACTTGTAGCTTTAGCTGAACACTGTGAGGAGGACGCACTACACTAACTTGAAGCTTTAGATAAACACTGTTCAGAGGACGCACTACACTAACTTGAAGCTTTAGATGAACACTGTTCAGAGGACGCACTACACTAACTTGTAGCTTTAGCTGAACACTGTGCAGAGGTTGCACTACACTGATGCCCCATACACGCGGTCGGATTTTCCGATGGAAAATGTCCGATCGGAGCGTGTTGTCGGAAATTCCGACCGTGTGTGGGCTCCATCGGACATTTTCCATCGGATTTTCCGACACACAAAGTTGGAGAGCAGGAGATAAAATTTTCCGACAACAAAATCCGATCGCGTCAATTCTGACCGCGTGTGGCCTGTTCCGACGCAAAAAGTGCCACGCATGCTCAGAAGAAATTCCGACACGGAACAGCTGGGTCTGGTAAACTTAGCGTTCCCAATGGATACAGCACTTTCGTCACGCTGCAATGTTAAAAATGGTTTAATACAGCGCACTCTCTTCTTCTTTATAATGTGACAAGAATTAAGTAGTTTTGCTGCTCATATTCACACAGACTTCTCACAAACTTATTTTTTTACTATTTATCGTGATTCAGTCAATATATTTTGATTTCTCACATCTGACCACATTATTTTGTTTTTTTTTTGGGGGTTTAATGTAGATTATTTTTTTTGTGTTTGGATTTTTTTGAAGGTTTTTTTTTTGGGGGGGGGGATTTTTATTTGTACTCCCTAAAATTTTTGAGTGTGTTTTTTGTGTCAAGTTGTTATATTTAATCTGTAGGAGATTGTTTTGTGTTGTTGTCCCTTGTTAATTTCACATTTTATGTTAGAAATGTACCTGAATCGTCACCAACAAACTGTTCTTTTTGGATGAAAACACACATAGGAGAGTAGAATTTCACAACAAAAAACTTTTATTAAGGGCTCACAACTAAACAAAGAGGGAGGCAACGCTGGAGAAACTGCAGAAATTGGCAAAGCCTTGGACCCCCAGGGCAGACATCAATTATTTAAAAGCAAAATTGGTGGCCTGAGGAGTCCTTATCTAAGGGAGGGCAGTCTGGTCCAGAAGTCCCAGAGATCCGGAAAGCAGCAGATGACATCTGTTTATAATTTTATTCATCAATCAGAACCAATTTTCAGCTCATGACTGTTGCAAATTGAATGTTAACAAATATAACAGATTATCATTCTGAGCCCAGCATTTTTGTTTGTTTTTTCCCAATTTTTGGTGCCCACTACTGTCTATTGATATGTAAAACACTTTTTTTAAATCAGCAATTAGTGATCAATAAGAACATCTAGTAAACATCATTTATTTATTGACCAGAAATCTCGAGAATAATGCTATACCTGACTCCAGCTGGGCTCCTCCACTTCTTCCTGGCTGGAAGGCCTAGGTTGGACATCGGAAGCCTCAGCTGGGGTGGAAGGAAGAGTGGAAGGAAGAGTAGAGAGGGATTCCCTGACTTCAGTCTGGTCTGACAGAAATCGCAATCTCTCATAGTACCACAGCCTGGGGACATAAACATCATCTGCTGCAGCTCCGGATCTCTGGGAATCCGTGACCTTCTTGCGCTAAGATAAGTGCTCCTCAGGCCACCAATTTTGGCTTTTAAATAGGGGATGGTTGCTGTGTGGACCACTGGCTTCACCAACTCCAGCAGTTTCTCCAGCGCTGCCTGCCTCTTTTGTTTATGGTTATAATGGGGGTGTCTGACCTGCCACAGACAGGGCAGCTCCCTGTACTTGTCAATAAACAGGGGCAGGAAATTGTGGTCGTTGAACCCATCCATTTTCTCTACAAGAGACAACACAAGACAAACTCTAAGGTCAGGCCAAACTCCACTAATCTTGTTAAAATATAGGCTTCCATTTCAAAGCAGTATAGGCGCAAGTTTAGATCTTACCTTCGTTATCACGATCGGCGCCTCCGATGCTCCTTCCTCCGCTCACAGATCGTAAGTAATACGCACGCGTGTTACGCTTTATACACACTGCGCATGCGTGTAACTCCGCCCGCCCCTGATGTTCTTTCTAGTCTATTCCCCGCCCCTTTTCGTTCGGCGCAGTGGGGGAAGAGCACATGGCGGATACACAGCAGGTGCGTGCTAATTACAGCAACGAGGAGGAGGAGGAGGAAAGCCCGGATCTGGAAACGTCCCAATCCAGAAGGAGTAGATTTAAGGCCTCAAATATATACTTTGTGGAGATGTTGGAGATGGTTGACATAATGAAAAGTGCCGACTATGATGGGAAGTATGGGCCTTACCCCAACCCCAGTGTCAGAAAGGCCAAGATCATGGCGAAAGTGGTCAAGAGTCTTCACCGGAAATTCGGGGTACGACGATCAAAAGATCAGCTCAGGAAGCGGTGGTCGGACCTGAAATTATGAGAACATGAGCAGTACAGAAAGATCCGGAGAGTGCTGCAAAAAAGTAAGTAGTGCTGTGTTCCTATTCTTTATGTTTATTACGTTCGTGCTGCTCCATGTGCTTTTCTTAAAAGTGTAAATTTTAAAATGGCAACTTTCATGTTCATGGGCACATTATTCGTTCGTATCAAACATTTTTCTTTCGGCCTATAAAACACCATTGTTTAGGCCATATGCATTTGGCCACCATTTTTACGCCCTATACTTGTCTGAAACGAATTTGGTTGTGTAGATGGCTTTGTTACTAGAATGAAATGCAAACTCGATTCTGTGTAAGGAGAGGACACTCAGCAGCTGTTTTCACATCTGGACACTGGAGCACTAGTGTGGGACAAAAGAACACCATTTTTATTAGGGGGCCACACAGGTTCTCCAGTGTATACTATATGGGGGGCTACATCTGTGAAGCTTGTACCAAACAGGTAAAGGATTGAAGCTTGACAAAGGACACTGAAAATGCTACATTTTTAAACTCTGCTAAAATTGATAATTGTACCCCACTTCCAAGCAATGTTTCCTATTTCTAGTTCTGCCATCAAATATCTGTGTGCTAATTATACCATTTTGTTTTACATAGGGGAGAAAAGACTCGGAGGACACCCCTCAACCGAGGAGACCACAGACCCCCCACCTCTGGAAGAAGGTGAAATACCCCCAATCCATGAAGTGCAGGAGGAAGAAGATGTGGTGGAAGTAGTCACCACAACAGGTGAGTGTCTGCGACCACAGGCTCAGGTAAGAGATGGATGGCAGCATATTTTTGATACCTTTTTTTTGGGTTCCTCTCTTTTTAGGTGATCGTTAGGTTGTGGATCCAGATCGTTTCACATCCGAAAGTGCCAAGATCCTGATCGGGGAGATCATGGGGTGTAATTTACAATTGGAAAACCTCCAGAAAAACATGAATGATGTTATTCAAAAAAATAAAAACATCATTGATGTTTTGGGGCGAGTTTAAAGCCCCTCCAAATCCCTTTGTTTTTTGGTGTACTACAATGTGAAAAATGTTTTTGTGATTTTTCCAAAAGCCAAATTTGGAGGATGCACACAGTGTGTCAACATGTGCTATCTGCCATCACGGGAGATCAATGGATGTGTTTTGGGGGTGCAAACCCTTCCTCAATAATAAAGTAGCTGAGAGGAAGGGGTTTCTCCCCCAAAACACGTCCCTTGATCCCTTGGCAGCTAGCACATGTTGACATTCGTAAATTGGTGTACATCTTCCAAATTTGATTTTTCCTGGGGTGACTTCATCCCATCTGAACGCAATATCAAACACAGTTCCTAAATACTCATGTCTGATATTGCCTTCAAATTCTAGCAAATGTGAACGTTGTAAGTTCAAGATTTGTGTCTTTCTTGTTGGTTTTACACAGGCCTGTTTTATCTTAAAAGGACATTTCTATTTGTGATAATGGTACCCCAAAAATTGTTATCCAACAAACATGTTGCTTTGTTTTCCAAACCTTTGGTAAATGCACATGTGATTGTGCAGGTATTAAAAAGTGTGTTAATCAAGAATGTGTGACTTATTGTGTCAACGCTAAAACACTTTGGTGGTGATGTAATTGTTTTTTTCCGTGAACATGGGGGTTATTTCCTAAGGGCAAATCCTCTTAGCACTACAAGTGCAGTTTCAGTGCAGTTGCAACTGCACTTGTAGTGAAAAGTGTCTTTGCATTTAGTAAATAACACCCAACAGTGCTTTGTATAAGGTTACACAATCACGCCATTTTCTGGACTCAACACATTTCTGTCAGGGTCAGCTAAAACAAACACAAGCAGTAAATGTCCACAAAGAATTTCTTTTTTTTGCTTTTTTATTTGAAAAAGGCTTCACATATTTGCTGGCATATTGATGGCCCCCCTACCCGCAAAGAACTCCAGGTATCGTAACCGGACATCACGGGCACTCAGGGAGGGCAAGCCAGGACGGCTGCTTTCAAGCGCCGTCAGTGTTTCAGGTATCACTCCGGCCTCAGGCCCAACAGAGCCAGCATAGTTGGCCGAATGTTTCCTTAAAAAGTTATGGAGAATACAGCACGCCAGTATAATATGGTTCCGTTTATACTCCGCCATATGGATAGGTGTCAGAAATAGGCGGAACCGGCTGGCCAGGATTCCAAATGTGTTCTCCGCCACTCTTCGGGCTCTGGCCAGCCGGTAATTAAAAACCCTCTGTTCCGGGGTGAGGGTCCTCGTCGGGAATGGCCGCATCAGGTGGTCCCCCAGCGCAAACGCTTCATCAGCAACTAACACAAATGGGAGTCCTTCCACATTGTCCTCTGGAGCTGGCAAGTCCAATCTGCCATTCTGGAGACGCCTGTAGAACTCCGTCTGGGCAATGACTCCACCATCGGACATCCGGCCATTCTTCCCCACGTCCACATGCAAGAAGTCGTAATTAGCCGACACCACCGTCAACATCACTATAATATTGAACCCCTTATAGTTGAAATAGTACGACCCCAAGTTGGGTGGTGGGACGATGTGGACGTGTTTCCCATCAATTGCCCCTCCGCAGTTAGGAAAGTCCCACCGCTGGGCAAAGTGGGAGGCCACAGTCTGCCATTCCTGTGGCGTGGAAGGAAGCTATTGAGGATTACTATTTTTGCTCAGAAACATGGCAAGCAGATTAGGCACAAACATTCTGGGGCTACCTCCAGATAGCATTTATTAAGGGGAATTTAACAACACCAAAGTATAAGGTACACCTATCATATTCCCCCCCCCTCTCATGGGCCATTTTTAACATTATGGGGTGTGTGGAAATCTTGGACAGGTAACCCTCTTCACTTCATTGAGAGATGAATGCCTAAATACAGGGTATTACTTGGAACAGCCCCTCCTTAGTTACACTATTGGCAGCCCACTGGACAGGTAAGAAGTGTCATAATACAAAGATATAAATACACACTGTACACATTTGAGAACATTTGGACATTCTGCTATTACCTGTCAAGATAATAATGGGATAGAAAAACTTTAAACAGTACCATTTGCTTTGATGCTAACTTGACTTGATCTTTGTACCTTATGATACGATGTTTCATAATTGTTAAATCCTTTGAAAAATAAACAATTAAAAAAAAAAACCAGTACCATTTGAAAGTATACAGGCAGGCCCTTGCACTACATGCTTTGGGTAATTCATCCATAAATCAGAGCACAAAACAGATGGGTATAGTGTGTATGGGTTTGGCAAAGTCAGCAGATAGATGATTGAGGATAGATAGAGAATTGGGATCAGCTGACTTACCAGTTGGGGTAGGGAGGGTTAGTAAAAATGATTTTTTGACACCACAAAAAAAAAGCATCTGCCACTCTGCCTGAATTTAAACCTAAAATAACATTTCAAAACATTTTAGGGGGTTTTTGGGGTAAAGCACTACTATGTAGCTGATAAAATACATTGTTAAGTGACTACATGAGGTGAATATAGGGCCAGGAGAGACCATGCTGGGGAGGTTAGTGAAGGACAATCTGTATGAAGGACCTAAAAAATTAATTACCTAAAAATCCAGCATGCATGAGGACAAAGGGGACATTCACAGCATATTACAATCATGGTAATTAGGGAATGAGGAAAGAAATACAATATATTAGCAAACATTAAATACAATGAAATGTGATATTAAAGGATAAAAATCTTACCTTCATATACTCCTTCTGCAGGACCTGTATGATGGCAGAACAGGTCTCTGGGATAATGATCCCTAGAGCCTGGGGGGAGTTGCCTGTCGAGAACTTCAAGTCCTGCAGGCTTCTCCCTGTCGCCAAATACCGCAGGGTAGTGACCAGCCTCTGCTCCGGAGTGATGGCTTGCCTCATGCAAGTATCCTGCCTGCTAATATAAGGGGTCAGCGAAGCCAACAGACGGTGAAACACGGGGTCCGTCATCCTGAGAAAGTTCCTGAATTCATCAGGATTATTCTCACGGATCTCACGGAGCAAAGGCATATGAGAGAACTGGTCATGCTGAAGCAACCAATTCTTGGTCCATGAACTCCTCCCCACCCTGTTCATGAACTGGAATTGTGTCAAGGTCAGAACCCCAACACCAAGCCCCCACACAGCACGAACTCTACGGGGAGTATGTATACGCAGCATGGCTAGAAAACGGTCGGCTGCTCAGAATGAGGTATCAGAACGCCCTGAAGAACAGCAAGGCCTGTGAAGAGCGACCTGAAAAACAGTAACGAACGAACAAGAACACAATGACAAGTCAAGGGTACTTGCTGCAAGCAGTGAAGAGCAGAAACAAACCCAAAAGCACAAACTGAACGGCAGAAAACGATCTGAAAGCCACGAGTCTGAAAAAGCGCGAATCATCTTTCACCAAACTTTTACTAACACGAGATTAGCAAACGGAACCCAAAGGGTGCCGCTCTTGGTTCTGAACTGGCCTTTTCTAGTCTCGTCGTACGTGGTGTACGTGACCGCGTTCTTGGCAATTGGAAATTCCGACAACTTTGTGCGACCATGTGTACGCAAAACAAGTTTGAGTCAACATCCGTCTGAAAAAATCCTAGGATTTTGTTGTCGGAATGTCCGAACAAAGCCCGACCGTGTGTACGGGGCATAACTTGTAGCTTTAGCTGAACACTGTGCAGAGGTTGCACTACACTAACTTGTAGTTTTAGCTGAACACTGTGAAGAGGACGCACTACACTAACTTGTAGCTTTAGATGAACACCGTTCAGAGGATGCACTACACTAATGATATGACTGATTTCTGATTGGGACTCTAAAACAAAGTTAATACTGCAGCTGCAGGAACAGATTCACAGGACTCAATCACTGTGTTTAAAATGTCCGTTCAGTGAAAAATTTATTATTACATGTTATTTTATACATAGATAAGAAAGGGGTGGTGTGAGATGTTATTAAAAAGTAACAAATAGCAATATGTTATTAAAAGCTAACAAATAGAAATATAT
The DNA here is from genome assembly GCA_037952925.1 of Lithobates clamitans. Taxonomy (NCBI): domain Eukaryota; kingdom Metazoa; phylum Chordata; class Amphibia; order Anura; family Ranidae; genus Lithobates; species Lithobates clamitans. Next base: position 115,998 of record JBBGZY010000801.1, read on the forward strand.
TATTAAAAACTAGCGAATAGAACAATTGCAAAAGTTAAACCTTGAAAAGGGAGGGGGGAGTAGAGAGCGTTTAGTAGGAGAAGTGTCTGTGTGTTAGGTGAAGGTTACAGAACACATTTCAACAGTAAGAACAAAATGGATTCTCTTGTGCTTAAATGAACAGTACAATGAATGTCCATGTCATTTCCCCCCTTTTGTTTATTTGGCACCATTCTTCTCCGCGTTACGTTCAGCCGATTGCTGGTAACTCCTGTTACATTGGCGCAGAGAGACGGCGTCCTGTTCAGCTCTCTCCTAGCTTTCTCACAATAATGGGTTCATCAGGGCTGGTGGTACATTTGTTGGTACAGCGGGTAGTCACACAGAGGCATAGCCTGATGAGGAAGTAAATAACAAACATGAGAAATAGAAACATCACAATGTAAGCGCCTAGTTTCTGTAACCATGTTGCTATGCCATATAAAAAATCACCAAAACCTCCTAAACCCTGAAAGGGGTTCCATCCATCTTTAGCAATATATCTGGCCTTATTCTGTAGTTCTCTTATCTTAGCAAGATGCCCTTTAATAATGTCCTCATTATCAGAAATGTATATACAACAGTCAGTGTGAAATATCTTACACATCCCACCTTGAGCTGCAGTGAGATAATTTAGCGTTAATCTGTGCTCTAATACTACTTTTTAAGCTGAGCCATTTCTTCATTTAATAAACCTATATCAGTGGTAGTAAGGTTAATAATCTCATCTACAATTCTAGTGTAATTATTTAGTCTTTTCATTGCTTCAATTCCCCATCCTGTCCAGGAAGGGAACCATGACCATGTCATGTCACCTTCAGTGAACAGCTCTCTTTTGAACACTAAAGGGTATTCTGGACTTTGATCTGGTCGCACTGTATCTTTGCGAACAGCCAAAGCAGGTACTAACTTCCCAATATAACATGTACCTGTGACATTAGTAGGAAGCCAGGCGTAAGCTTTATTTCCACATATATAATATAACCCTCTACGTATGGACGGTATGCCTGCTCCTAAAAAACTGGAAGCAATAACATGGAATCTCAGGAAACCGATATTTTCACATATTGGAAACTGTGAGCAATTTGTACTATAAAGGGTTCTATTTAGTTCTGGATCTGGGATATAATAATATTGACCATAGTTTCCTCCATAAACTGTAATTTTTGCTCCAGTGCAATCTGAATTGCCCAACCGTCTACATTTAGTGTTAAACGGGCATGTAATGTTTAAACAAATCTGTGGAGTGTTTATCTGTTTCGAAACCATCAAAGTTACTGATCTGTGCTCATTAGCTGTGGAGACTATGTATGAGCCATTTATTCTGGTCCTGTTTAGATCAGTGAAATTGAGAGGCATTGCTATCATGGGTATTGTTCCTGTTTGGGGATGCAAATGAGAACACACCCAGCAGTTACTAGCGTTGCTATGGGTTGCATACAATTTTAACATTTGGATGAAAGGGTTATTTTTCCATGTCTCAGTTCTCACAAACAACAAAAAGAAAAGAAACATTATCATCTTTTTTTCAAAGGATATCATCACTTCAGGATTTTCTTGCAGTGACTGGCGTGAATCCAGGTGGGTTTTCCTTCCAACTTGACAGCAGAACCGGTTGTCAAAAGCACCAAATGTGGTCCGTCAAATTTTGGTTCTAGTGGCTTTCTGACGTGTCGCTTGACCACCACCCAGTCACCTGGTTGGATTCTGTGAATACCTGAAACAGAATCTGGGTCGGGGATAGATTTATAAACACCTTCATGTATTTTATTCAATGTTCTTTGCAAAATCTGAACATATTCTAACAGATTAGAGTGAGAAGCCTGCAACTGTTGGGGAAAATATAGCCCTGTTTTGGGTGGCCCTCCAAATAAAATCTCATAGGGGGACAGCCCATGTGGTTGTTTAGGGGTAGTTCTTACAGAATATAGGGCTAATGGCAAAGCTTCCACCCATCCTTTTCCTGTATCTGCTTTAATTTTTGCACATCTGTTTTTCAAAATTCCATTAAGTCTCTCAACTTTACCACTACTTTGTGGATGATAAGGTGTATGGAAAGCTTGCTGTATGTGAAGTGCTTCCATTACCTCTTTCATTACTTCCCCAGTAAAATGGGTTCCTCTGTCACTCTCAATAGTTTCAGGAACTCCATATCTACAAACTATTTCATTCAAAATTTTCTTTGCTGTTGTTTTTGCATTTGCTTTGGCTACTGGCCAGCTCTCGGGCCAACCTGAAAACATGTCAACACACACTAAAGCAAACTCATAGGTGCCTATTCTGGGCATCTGAATGTAGTCTATTTGAATTCTTTGGAAAGGGAAATCTGGCTTTGGAGAATGCCTTTGGGGAACATGAACAGGCCTCCCTGCATTGTACAGAGCACAAGTGAGACATGAAGCACAAAACCTGGCTGCAAATGCACTAAATCCAGGTGCTATCCAATAGCAGTCAGTAAGTGCCACCATCGCGCCCTTAGCAAGATGACTGACGCCATGTGCCAGCTGTGCTAAAACTGGGTGCAAACTCCTGGGTAGACACCACCTGTTGTCAGCGCTCCACAGGCCCTGCTGATTTTGGGTAGCATTACATTTGATCCACTTATCCTTCTCTTCATCAGGGGCCTGGTTCTGCAACTGAATTAGAGTTTCTACATCCCACTGCTCTTGATGAGGGGAATCTGTCCCCGCTACCTGGGCGACCCCTACAGTGGATGTGACTCCAAATGCCATAAGGGCAGCATCCTTTGCCGCTTGGTCCGCTAAGGCATTTCCTCTGGCTGTCATGTCACTTCCCCTTGCATGCCCTTTTACCTTCAAGATGGCAACTTCTGCTGGTTTCTGAAAGGCCTCAAATAGCCGCTCTATGAGTTTTGCATGTCTCACTGGCTTCCCTGCACTAGTCAGAAAGTGTCGTGCTTTCCAGATAGGCCCAAAATCGTGGGCTATTCCAAATGCATATCTGCTGTCAGTGTAAACATTTCCCCTTTGATTCTCTAGGAGATGACATGCTTTGACTACAGCATACAACTCCGCTTCCTGTGCTGACATCTGGGGTTTCAATGCTTCCTGATGTAAAATGGTGTCTGTAGTGGTTACAGCAAACCCTGTGTGTGGCTGACCATCGTCAGTGTAAAATCTGGAACCATCTACGAATAAGTGTGTGTCACAATCTGATAAGGGCTCATCTTTTGCTGGTGTGACAGAGGCCCTTTCTACCTCCATAAGAGCCATACAATCATGAGAAAAACTCTCAGGTTCTACATCAGTACCATTTGTTGCATCTTCCTCATCAATTATAGGAAGAAGAGTAGCCGGATTTAAAGTAACACATCGTTTGATTGTTAAATTCGATGGAGCAAAAAGAGCAGACTGGTACTTGTCAAATCTACTGGCAGACACATGTCTAGTATTTACTTGATTCATGATTTCCTGTACTGCATGTGGCACATACAGGATCAGAGCAGAATCTAGTACAAGCTCCGTTACTTTGTCTAGCAGCAAAATGCAGGCTGCTATGGCTCGCATACAACTGGGGGAGCCTTTGATGACAGGGTCTAATGAGGCTGATACATACATCACAGGCCTCTGTTTGTCTCCATGTAGCTGGGTGAGTACACCTGCAGCAAATCCATTGACTTCATGACAGAACAACGAGAAAGTCTTAGTATAGTCAGGAAGTCCAATGGTGGGCGCTTCAGACAAAATTTTAATAAGCTCCTTCATCTGCAATTCATTGTCCCATGTGAGTTTGAAAGGGTTTCTAGTGGTAGCCTCATATAGAGGAGCCATAAGTTCTGATGCATTTGGAATCCAGTCCCTACAATATCCCACTAACCCCAGGAAGGCACGTAGTTGCCGTACATTTTTTGGCTTTTCAAAGTTTTGTAGAGTTTTAACTCGATCTGGGGTTAGGTGACGGATTCCATGTGAAATGCAGTGACCCAGGAAGATCACTTTCTCTTGGCAGTATTGTAGCTTATCTTTGCTAACTTTGTTGTTACTGTTATAGAGAAACAGGAGAAGGCTTACTGTTTCTCTGCTACAAATGTCCTTTGTATCAGAACAAATAAGCAAATCGTCTATGTACTGAAGCAAAACTGTGTTTGGGTGTAAGGGGGACCATTGGTCCAATACTTGCTTTAACGCAGTATTATATTCAGAGGGGCTACTCACACAGCCTTGGGGCAATCTTGTCCATGCTTACTTTTGGGCATCATGGGTAAATGAAAAAAAGGTGCCAGCAATCTGGGTGCAGGGGCACCGAAAAGAAAGCATTTGCAAGATCAATCACTGTAAAGCAGGTGCTGGAGGCAGGTATTCCACTTAGTAAAGTGCGGGGGTTGGGCACGATCGGGGTATCTGCCTCTATTATATTGTTAATGGCTCTCAAATCATGCACCATGCGATATGTCACCTGCCCACCCTTCTTGTCTGGCTTCTTTGCAATTGGGAACAGGGGTGTATTGACCTGGGACTTAATTGGTACAACAACCCCTGCTGCTTTCAGTTGAGTGATTTGATCCTTTACCCCCTCAGTCTGAGCAATACTCAGTGGGTACTGTTTAATCTGTGGGAGATGGGCTCCTGGTTTAATTTTTATCATGACTGGGGTGCAATCCAGCAGACCTACATCATATTTGCTGGTGGCCCATAATTCAGTGGGAATCACTTTCAATTCTGGTGGAAATGGCAGAGTGGAGTCTTGGATTAAAAATAATCCACAGGCAGAATTTAAAACTTCTCCTGATAGACTACTGACCACTTGGACTCCTGTAGGAGTGTAGTCTATGTTTGCTAGAATTTGGTTCAAAATGTCAGCTCCCAAAAGATTGGTAGGAACTGTGTCTGAAACTAACACTTTAGTGACAATTTCTGTTTGCTGTCCTAGCCTAAGTTTAAGTGGCTTGGACTCAACCAAATCAGTAGAGGTCCCGGTTAGGCCAACACCAGAGATAACATTTGTAGATAATAATCCTGGAGGTAAGTCCTCTATATTAAAAACACTTCGGCTTGCACCAGTATCAATTAAACAGGTTAATTCTGTTTCTCCTCCAGGATAGGGGAGTTCTTGTAAAAATACTTTTACTCTGGCCTCGGGACCATTGTCTCCCCTATTTAACATGATTGATACTGGCATGCCATTTTCCTATGCCTGATCCACTGCTTTTGGCAGAGAACTGGGATCAGCATGAGGGGCCTCTAAGCTCTTTTCTAGTCTACGGTCAGGAAGATGGCAGAATTTGGCTATGTGTCCTTCCCCATCACAATTGTAGCATATAATTGGTCCCCGATTGCCATGATTTCTGAAATTGCCTTTGCCTCTACCTCTTCCTTTTCCTCTCTGCTTCCCCATGTACATTACCTTGGGTTTGCTGTCTTTTTGGTTAATCCTGTTTTCTATGGACAACAGGATAGGCAGGACGTCTCGAATAGACATATTGCCTGCCTCAGGCCTTGCTGTGAACAACTTTTCTTTCAACTGGGGTATTAAACCATCAAGAAACCTTTGTTTCACCAGTTGTGTAGATGGACTTGCAGTTTCTCCCGCCTTCTCTTCCTCTATTTTAATGCCTGCTTTCTCAGCCATCTCACTTAACCGCCTCCAATAAGCCCCTGCTGCTTCCTCTTTCCCTTGCTTTGCATTCATAAATTCAGCATGTCTGGTTTGTCCATATATTTGGGGCAATTTTTCCTTCAATTTCTCACAAACCTCCCGTCCACTAACCATCTTACCTAGATTTTTGACGTCTACACCACATTCTTTAAGTATATAGCCAGACATGTTGCTTCCCACTGCTTTAATAAGAAGCTGATGAATGTCAGTAGCAGAAGCCTCATATGCTTCCTGTGCAGCACTAAGTTTGTTTGCAAACCCAATTGGATTCTTTCTAGGATCTCCCAATCCTTCTAATATGGCTCTCATATCTTGGGGACTAAAAGGTACATGCCATTTAATTTGAGACTTACTGTCAACAGCATCACCTTCAAAAACTAATTGGGTTCTGACAGGATAAACTGCAACAGATTTCTCTATGCCAGGGGCAGAAGGGCTGGCATCTCCCTTCCTTCTCTCTTCATCTTGCTGCCACAATTTGGAAATTATGGTTTGCTCTGGAAGTTCAGACTCTATCTCTCTTTCTCTGGCCAAAGCCTTAAGTTCAGAGAGATCCGGGTTTGCATATGTGCCTTTTGATTTATGCCAATCATCTGTTTCTAGGATACGAGCCAAATCCCTCTTTGTAGGTTGATATGGGGCTGTTTAAACCTCTGCTCTCTACTATATTGCATAGCTCATCTTTTGTGTGTTCCATGTAATCTAATTCTTTTGCTTTTGTGCGTGGACCCCTTAAAGCCAAACTGGCAGCCACATAAGGTGGGGGGTCCTCCTCTACAGAGTCTTCTGGCCAAACGTAGTAAATTTGGGCAGTACTTTTATTAAATATCTCCGTCAAGCCAGTTTGATTTGCTACTTTAGCTTCTGTCTCCCATGTGCAAGCTATTCTCCACGTTCCTTCACTGCACAGTAGTGGGCCATAATCGTGCAGAAAAGTTTGCCATACTTTTAAATCAAAAGTCCCTTCAGATTTTAAAGGTTTAGCTGTTCCCTTTGTCCATTCTACCCATTTATCTAGGGGCTCAGTATAGGCAGAACCGTACCTTCGGTTCATATATTCTCTAGCGCTCATCTTGCGCTGGGCATTTTCTGAAGGCCTCTCTCCCTTCATTCCCTTAATTAATTTAATGCCCATAATGACTGGCCAGTCTTCTCTCTTCTCTACTTGTGCCTATACCCTCTTGCCTCTAAAACAAATAGTACAGCAAATCTGCAGATTTACAAGAATAGTCTCCACTTATCTACGTGGATAGAAGGGGTTTATGACAATAGACAAAACACTCATTAAGAGACCCTCCTCGTCTCTTCTCTTCTCTGTGAGTTTTATCTGACCCTACCATGCGCCTCTGACCCAGGTCGCCCACAAGGAGTCAACGCAGGGAACTGCAGAGGATTTTCCCTATCCACACACAGTCCAACCCGTGAAGGGGGACACAAACACATTCACACACACACGTTACCCAACCAGAAAGGTCCGAGAGTGGTCTGGTTTCCTTGAGAACCGACAGATAGGATACATAGGAAAAGGCAGAAATATAGCAAGCTTAAGGGCAGCTTACCTAGCCAGCATTTGAGGTCTGCGTTTCCCGATGATCCCGATCGAAGCGCGGTTCCTTCTGGAGACTCTGCCAAACTCCTGTTATGACTCGCCAAGACTGATATGACTGATTTCTGATTGGGACTCTAAAACAAAGTTAATACTGCAGCTGCAGGAACAGATTCACAGGACTCAATCACTGTGTTTAAAATGTCCGTTCAGTGAAAAATTTATTATTACATGTTATTTTATACATAGATAAGAAAGGGGTGGTGTGAGATGTTATTAAAAAGTAACAAATAGCAATATGTTATTAAAAGCTAACAAATAGAAATATATTATTAAAAACTAGCGAATAGAACAATTGCAAAAGTTAAACCTTGAAAAGGGAGGGGGGAGTAGAGAGCGTTTAGTAGGAGAAGTATCTGTGTGTTAGGTGAAGGTTACAGAACACATTTCAACAGTAAGAACAAAATGGATTCTCTTGTGCTTAAATGAACAGTACAATGAATGTCCATGTCACTAACTTGTAGTTTTAGCTGAACACTGTGAGGAGGACGCACTACACTAACTTGTAGCTTTAGCTGAACACTGTGCAGAGGTCGCACTACACTAACTTGTAGTTTTAGCTAAACACTGAGGAGGACGCACTACACTAACTCGTAGCTTTAGATGAACACTGTTCAGAGGACACACTACACTAACTTGTAGCTTTAACTGAACACTGTGAGGAGGTCGCACTACACTAACTTGTAGCTTTAGCTGAACACTGTGAGGAGGATGCACTACACTAACTTGTAGCTTTAGATGAACACTGTGAGGAGGACGCACTACACTAACTTGTAGCTTTAGCTGAACACTGTGCAGAGGTCGCACTACACTAACTTGTAGCTTTAGCTGAACACTGTGCAGAGGTCGCACTACATTAACTTATAGCTTTAGCTGAACACTGTGAGGAGGATGCACTACACTAACTTGTAGCTTTAGATGAACACTGTTCAGAGGACACACTACACTAACTTGTAGTTTTAGCTGAACACTGTGAGGAGGACGCACTACACTAACTTATAGCTTTAGCTGAACACTATGCAGAGACACTACACTAACTTGTAGTTTTAGCTGAACACTGAGGAGGACGCACTACACTAACTTGTAGCTTTAGATGAACACTGTGTGGAGGACGCACTACACTATCTTGTAGCTTTAGCTGAACACTGTGCAGAGGTCGCACTACACTAACTTGTAGCTTTAGCTGAACACTGTGCAGAGGTCACACTACATTAACTTGTAGTTTTAGCTGAACACTGTGAGGAGGACACACTACACTAACTTGTAGCTTTAGATGAACACTATGCAGAGACACTACACTAACTTGTAGCTTTAGCAGAACACTGTGCAGAGGTCGCACTACACTAACTTGTAGTTTTAGCTGAACACTTTGAGGCGGATGCACTGCACTAACTTGTAACTTTAGCTGAACACTGTGAGGAGGACGCACTACACTAACTTGTAGCTTTAGATGAACACTGTGAGGAGGACGCACTACACTAACTTGTAGTTTTAGCTGATTACTATGCAGAGGTCGCACTAAACTAACTTGTAGCTTTAGCTGAACACTGTGCAGAGGTCGCACTACACTAACTTGTAGTTTTAGCTGGACACTGTGAGGAGGACGCACTACACTAACTTGTAGCTTTAGCTGAACACTGTGCAGAGGTCGCACTACACTAACTTGTAGTTTTAGCTAAACATTGAGGAGGACGCACTACACTAACTTGTAGCTTTAGATGAACACTGTTCAGAGGACACACTACACTAACTTGTAGCTTTAGCTGAACACTGTGCAGAGGTTGCACTACACTAACTTGTAACTTTAGCTGAACACTGTGAGGAGGATGCACTACACTAACTTGTAGCTTTAGATGAACACTGTGAGGAGGACGCACTACACTAACTTGTAGCTTTAGCTGAACACTGTGCAGAGGTCGCACTACACTAACTTGTAGCTTTAGCTGAACACTGTGCAGAGGTCGCACTACATTATCTTGTAGTTTTAGCTGAACACTGTGAGGAGGACGCACTACACTAACTTGTAGCTTTAGATGAACACTGTTCAGAGGACACACTACACTAACTTGTAGTTTTAGCTGAACACTGTGAGGAGGACGCACTACACTAACTTGTAGCTTTAGCTGAAAATTATGCAGAGGTCGCACTACACTAACTTGTAGTTTTAGCTAAACACTGAGGAGGACGCACTACACTAACTTGTAGCTTTAGATGAACACTGTTCGGAGGACGCACTACACTAACTTGTAGCTTTAGCTGAACACTGTGCAGAAGTCGCACTACACTAACTTGTAGCTTTAGCTGAACACTGAGAGGGGGACGCACTACACTAACTTGTAGCTTTAGATGAACACTGTGAGGAGGATACACTACACTAACTTGTAGCTTTAGCTGAACACTGTGCAGAGGTCGCACTACACTAACTTGTAGCTTTAGCTGAACACTGTGCAGAGGTCGCACTACATTAACTTGTAGTTTTAGCTGAACACTGTGAGGAGGACGCACTACACTAACTTGTAGTTTTAGCTAAACATTGAGGAGGACGCACTACATTAACTTGTAGCTTTAGATGAACACTGTTCAGAGGACACACTACACTAACTTGTAGCTTTACCTGAACACTGTGCAGAGGTCGCACTACACTAACTTGTAGCTTTAGCTGAACACTGTGAGGAGGACGCACGACACTAACTTGTAGCTTTAGATGAACACTGTGAGGAGGACGCACTACACTAACTTGTAGCTTTAGCTGAACACTGTGCAGAGGTCGCACCACACTAACTTGTAGCTTTAGCTGAACACTGTGCAGAGGTCGCACTACATTATCTTGTAGTTTTAGCTGAACACTGTGCAGAGGTCGCACTACATTAACTTGTAGTTTTAGCTGAACACTGTGAGGAGGACGCACTACACTAACTTGTAGCTTTAGATGAACACTGTTCAGAGGACGCACTACACTAACTTGTAGTTTTAGCTGAACACTGTGAGGAGGACGCACTACACTAACTTGTAGCTTTAGCTGAAAAGTATGCAGAGGTCGCACTACACTAACTTGTAGTTTTAGCTAAACACTGAGGAGGACGCACTACACTAACTTGTAGCTTTAGATGAACACTGTTCAGAGGACGCACTACACTAACTTGTAGCTTTAGCTGAACACTGTGCAGAGGTCGCACTACACTAACTTGTAGCTTTAGCTGAACACTGTGCAGAGGTCACACTACATTAACTTGTAGTTTTAGCTGAACACTGTGAGGAGGACACACTACACTAACTTGTAGCTTTAGATGAACACTATGCAGAGACACTACACTAACTTGTAGCTTTAGCAGAACACTGTGCAGAGGTCGCACTACACTAACTTGTAGTTTTAGCTGAACACTTTGAGGCGGATGCACTGCACTAACTTGTAACTTTAGCTGAACACTGTGAGGAGGACGCACTACACTAACTTGTAGCTTTAGATGAACACTGTGAGGAGGACGCACTACACTAACTTGTAGTTTTAGCTGATTACTATGCAGAGGTCGCACTAAACTAACTTGTAGCTTTAGCTGAACACTGTGCAGAGGTCGCACTACACTAACTTGTAGTTTTAGCTGGACACTGTGAGGAGGACGCACTACACTAACTTGTAGCTTTAGCTGAACACTGTGCAGAGGTCGCACTACACTAACTTGTAGTTTTAGCTAAACATTGAGGAGGACGCACTACACTAACTTGTAGCTTTAGATGAACACTGTTCAGAGGACACACTACACTAACTTGTAGCTTTAGCTGAACACTGTGCAGAGGTTGCACTACACTAACTTGTAACTTTAGCTGAACACTGTGAGGAGGATGCACTACACTAACTTGTAGCTTTAGATGAACACTGTGAGGAGGACGCACTACACTAACTTGTAGCTTTAGCTGAACACTGTGCAGAGGTCGCACTACACTAACTTGTAGCTTTAGCTGAACACTGTGCAGAGGTCGCACTACATTATCTTGTAGTTTTAGCTGAACACTGTGAGGAGGACGCACTACACTAACTTGTAGCTTTAGATGAACACTGTTCAGAGGACACACTACACTAACTTGTAGTTTTAGCTGAACACTGTGAGGAGGACGCACTACACTAACTTGTAGCTTTAGCTGAAAATTATGCAGAGGTCGCACTACACTAACTTGTAGTTTTAGCTAAACACTGAGGAGGACGCACTACACTAACTTGTAGCTTTAGATGAACACTGTTCGGAGGACGCACTACACTAACTTGTAGCTTTAGCTGAACACTGTGCAGAAGTCGCACTACACTAACTTGTAGCTTTAGCTGAACACTGAGAGGGGGACGCACTACACTAACTTATAGCTTTAGATGAACACTGTGAGGAGGATACACTACACTAACTTGTAGCTTTAGCTGAACACTGTGCAGAGGTCGCACTACACTAACTTGTAGCTTTAGCTGAACACTGTGCAGAGGTCGCACTACATTAACTTGTAGTTTTAGCTGAACACTGTGAGGAGGACGCACTACACTAACTTGTAGTTTTAGCTAAACATTGAGGAGGACGCACTACATTAACTTGTAGCTTTAGATGAACACTGTTCAGAGGACACACTACACTAACTTGTAGCTTTACCTGAACACTGTGCAGAGGTCGCACTACACTAACTTGTAGCTTTAGCTGAACACTGTGAGGAGGACGCACGACACTAACTTGTAGCTTTAGATGAACACTGTGAGGAGGACGCACTACACTAACTTGTAGCTTTAGCTGAACACTGTGCAGAGGTCGCACCACACTAACTTGTAGCTTTAGCTGAACACTGTGCAGAGGTCGCACTACATTATCTTGTAGTTTTAGCTGAACACTGTGCAGAGGTCGCACTACATTAACTTGTAGTTTTAGCTGAACACTGTGAGGAGGACGCACTACACTAACTTGTAGCTTTAGATGAACACTGTTCAGAGGACGCACTACACTAACTTGTAGTTTTAGCTGAACACTGTGAGGAGGACGCACTACACTAACTTGTAGCTTTAGCTGAAAAGTATGCAGAGGTCGCACTACACTAACTTGTAGTTTTAGCTAAACACTGAGGAGGACGCACTACACTAACTTGTAGCTTTAGATGAACACTGTTCAGAGGACGCACTACACTAACTTGTAGCTTTAGCTGAACACTGTGCAGAGGTCGCACTACACTAACTTGTAGCTTTAGCTGAACACTGAGAGGAGGACGCACTACACTAACTTGTAGCTTTAGCTGAACACTGTGAGGAGGACGCACTACACTAACTTGTAGCTTTAGCTGAACACTGTGCAGAGGTCGCACTACACTAACTTGTAGCTTTAGCTGAACACTGTGAGGAGGACGCACTACACTAACTTGTAGCTTTAGCTGAACACTGTGCAGAGGTCGCACTACACTAACTTATAGTTTTAGCTAAACACCATGTAAAACAGACGCTGGCGATGGTTGTTGGAACCGATCATACCTTGGGGCTGCAGACTAAAAAATTGTCTGAACACATCTGTCAGACGGCCACCTTCTCCACCGCTCCTTCTTTGACTGAAACCTCAGAAACACGTTGTCCAGGAACAGGAGTTTGTAACCTCCCAGTCTCTGGGAACGCGTTGCACAGACCTTTCTGCAAGGCCTCCCAAAGATGTTTCATCCTCTGCTCCCTCTGCGACGGCAAGATAAGGTCCGCAACCTTACCTTTGTAACGTGGAATAAGGAGGGTTGCCAGCCAGTAACGATCCCTCTCCTCTCCACGAAGACGAGGATCCTTCCGCAGGCTTTGCAGGATCAGGGAGGCCATGCAGCGTAGGTTTGCTGAGGCATTCGGTCCGGAGTCCTCTGGGTCACTAAGGACGACATGATCCACAGCCACCTCCTCCCAGCCACGTGCACCTTACTGCTGACCGCCCTGTCCAGCGAGGTCAAGACATTGCCTTCCACATGCCGGTAGAAAGCCAGAATCACCTTCCATGAGAAAAAGTGGCATTGGGGAACCTGCCACTAAGGAACTGCACATTCCACAAACTCAGGGAAGGGGGCAGAGTTTACCAACTGAAAAGGTAGCAGTTGAAGTGCTAGCAATTTTGCCAAGCTAGCATTCAACCATTGGGCATGTGGATGGCTGGGAGCAAACTTTTTTCTGCGGTGCAGCAGCTGGGGCAGGGAAATTTGCCTGGTACAATCTGACATCGGTGTACCAATAACAGATTGCCCACAAGTACTTGGCTGTGACACACCTAATTCTACACCTTCATTCCTCTCAGTGCAAGTCTCAGAGAGGACTGAAGGTATAGTAGGGTTGGAGATCCCAGCTAATGAGGAGCAAGGAGAGGCCCTCTTTGTTCTTTGGTGTGGGTCTTTTAGGTACGCTTGCCAACGAACTGCATGGCGGATCAACATATGTCTGGTCAAGCATGTGGTGCCCAAGCGGGTGATGTTTTGGCCACGCGAAATACGCTTGAGACATATGTTGCAAATAGCAGTGGTGCGATCTGATGCACTCGTCTCAAAAAAGGACCACACCAAAGAACTTTTGGAATAACGTGCAGAGACAGCAACGCCCTGCACATGTGGAGCTCTGCAGTGTAATGCAGTCAGTGTGCTGCCCTTAAGCTGGCCCCTGGAGTGCATCCTGCCTCATTGGTGATGTGCCTCCTCCTCCTCCTCTCTCTTATCAGGCACCCACGTAGAGTCAGTGACCTCATCATCCCCTCCCTCCTCATCACTGGAGCAAACCTGGCAGTATGCTGCAGCAGATGAACATGACTGCCATATTGCTGTCCTTCTTGGGCACCCACTCTGTCTGGGCTCACATTACTGCCTTCGTCTAGCTGAGTACCATCATCGGAGCCTTCAAAATGCTGGGCATCCTCCTGGAGCATGTACCCAACACTGTGGTCAAACAGTTCGGGGTACTCTGAGCCTGGGTGAGAGAGGATGAGGATGGCTTGGTCATCCACTCGACCAAGTCTTCCGCAAGTTGCGGCTCAACACGGCCAGCTGCCGAAAAAAAGGCCAAGTGTGTCCCACGGCCATGTGCTGATGAGGATGCACCATGTCCACGACCAGCACTGTTGCCTCTAGACACAGAGCCTGCTTGCCCTCTTTTATTGGCTTGTGACTGTCTGCCTCTCCTTGTTGGCCTTCCAGACATACAGTACTAATGGCTCGCAGTGAGATGTAGCTGCACAAAACTGGGATGTATATATACTGATTATACTGCAGCAGTAGAATCAACTGCCTGCCTGTAGTATTATTAGTATCAGATCTACTGCACTTGTCTTCAGGTAGCTATACTGTAGGTGCAACTGTGCAGGGTACACAGTACACTAACAGTAAGTACGTCAAGAGCCTGCCTGTGCTATTAATAGGATCAGAAGAAGCACACAAGCACTTGTCTTCAGGTAGCTATACTGTAGGTGCAACTGTGCAGGGTTACACAGTACACTAACTGTAAATACTTCAAGCTGCCTGCCTGTGCTATTAATAGGATCAGAAGAAGCACACAAGTACTTGTCTTCAGGTAGCTCTACTGTAGGTGCAACTGTGCAGGGTTACACAGTACACTAACTGTAAATACTTCAAGAGCCTGCCTGTGCTATTAATACGATCAGAAGAAGCACACAAGCACTTGTCTTCAGGTAGCTTTACTGTAGGTGCAACTGTGCATTGTACACAGTACACTAAATGTAAATACTTCAAGAGCCTGCCTGTGCTATTAACAGGATCAGAAGAAGCACACAAACACTTGTCTTCAGGTAGCTATACTGTAGGTGCAACTGTGCAGGGTACACAGTACACTAACTGTAAATACTTCAAGAGCCTGCCTATGCTATTAATAGGATCAGAAGGAGCACACAAGCACTTGCCTTCAGGTAGCTATACTGTAGGTGCAACTGTGCAGGGTACACAGTACACTAACTGTAAATACTGTAGAAACACCTGCTTGCCTGTCAGTATATTAGGAAGAGAATAACAGGAACGGATCTAGCTAAACTGAATACAGTGTATATATATATATATATATATATATATATATATATATATATATATATATAAAACACCTGGGATGCATATATATACACAATACACTCTAAGTGCAGCTAACTGACTCGACCTGCCTACATCTAACTTAAATGAAATGACACTGTCTCTCTGTCTATCTATCTCTCTCTGCCGCCACAACACACTACACAAGGCCACCACGCAGGCCGCCTTATATAGTATGGGGCGTGTACTAAACCCCCTGAGCCATAATTGGCCAAAGCCTCCCTTGCTTTGGCCAATTACGGCTCTCTGTACACACGGCGCTGTGATTGGCCAGGCATGCTGGTCATAGTGCATGCTTGGCCAATTATCAGCCAGCAATGCACTGCGATGCCGCAGTGAATTATGAGCCATGATGCACCATTCAAATTTGGCGCGAACGGCCCATAACGTTCGCAATTTGGCGAACGGTCGAACACACGATGTTCGAGTCGAACATGGGTTCGACTCCAACTCGAAGCTCATCCCTAGTTGTGAGTTATCTTCCAGTGTTATCCCCCTGCTATACTGACTTGGGCTACACAGACACCCACATGACTTTTTACGGGTGCACTTCCAAAAGCAAAATCTTTCTTTGGGTTCACACTAGTCATTTTACTATCAGTTAATTTACCAAGGACTTGTTCAGTTTTCTCCAACCCTTTTCTCTTTACCTTTAAAGGGGTCACCTTTCTAAACACCTTTTTAGCAATAAGTGTGGCCACTTTTATTTAGGTGACACAAGTCCGTTTCTACCTTCAATGTGCGGCATCTTCTTACTGTCCAATAGGGATGGTCCCGATTTTCAAGTCAAATATAAGTATGACTCGAACTTTCGGATGTTCATTTGTTTATAGAAGAAACAAACATATTGCCCGCTGTGGAGCGCCCCATAATGCACTGCAAGATCGCAGTGCATTGACAGCTGCTTATTGGCCAAAGCATGCACCTGGCCTTTATGCTTTGGCCAATCATATAACAATGTGCTGTGAGAGCCATGATCAGCCAAAGTCAATTTGTACTAGAGTCTCTTCCAGTATTTTAGTGCAAAAAAATAAAACAATCAGTTGCAGTATATTAATTTGTACTAGAGTCTCTTCCAGTCTTTTAGAGGAAAAAAAACACACTCAGTTGCAATATATCAATTTGTACTACAGTCTCTACCAGTTGTTTAGTGCAGAAAAAAACACTCAATTGCAGAATATCAATTTATACTAGAGTCTATTCCAGGCTTTTATGAAAAAATAAAACAGACTTGACGTTTCTCTAACCTCCTGTTGCTTGATTATTACTTGCTATATTTCCTGAGCCACTCCTGTGCCTGGCTTGGGGTAGAAAAAAACATAACCTTGTCTTTGTCCACTACCCTTAGATGGGCAGGGTATGCCATCAAGTATATGATCTCTTTCTCCCGGAGTCTTTGCTTAACCTCACTAAAAACCACTTCAAGACTGCCCAATGTCATTATACGTCGGCTGTTTGAAGATTAATATCATTGTTATGGCAGCAGCTAGCTGCCATAACCCCGGTATCCTCTTCTTCAGTGAGCGGTCCGGTTTAAGATAAAAGTGGTCTTTGCGGCAGATTCGCTGCAAGATCATTTTTATCGGCGGCGGGAGAGGGCCACCCTCCCACCACACTCCGGTGCCCCCTGCCTCTTACCGGAGCCATCGGCGGAGGCGGAGGAAATCGGGTCCTTCTTGTGGCCTGACGTGGAGATGAGTGAGGGGAAGATGGCCCCCACCCATCTCCAAATCATTGCAGGGCGGAAGTGCGCTTGTAAGACTGCTGCGCAAATTCGGTGTGACAGGAAGTATTGCAATGACCGCCATTTTATTCTATAGGGTGTTAGGAAAAAAATGTATAATGTTTGGGGGTTCTAAGTAATTTTCTAGCAAAAAAAACAGTTTTTAACTTGTAAACAACAAATCTCAGAAAGAGGCTCGGTCCTTAAGTGATTTAGGGAATATGATTACTTTGGCATTTTCATATTAAATTGTCCCCTTCTGCCTTGCCTTGTGAAGTACCAGATCCCGATCTTTACAATTTAATAATCTTGCCAAGAGTGGTCTAGGGGGTGCGCCAGACTTAGGGGGTATGGCGGGTACTCTATGCACTTGCTCAATTGCGAATGCTGTGGAAAACTCTGCACCTGGAAACTGCAATTTTAGCTATGTTTCCACGAATCCCCCTGGATCCTGACCCTCCACCCTTTCAGGCAAGCCAACAATTCAGATATTATTGTGCCGTATATGATTTTCTAAATCGTCAACTTTTTGCTGAAACATTATAAATTGTTTTTCAAATGTTGCCAGTCACTTTGACAGATATTGGTGCCACTGTATCCTTTAGGGTAGATATCCTTAATTCAGCCTCTTCTATACGGACATCTTTTGCATGTCCTGTCTCAATAACCCAATATCTGCTCTGATCTCATCTATTTTTCCTGTTAATGCTGTGTTACTCATCTGTATAGTGTTTAAGAGCATTTACCTGCTCCAGCGTCAGCTTTGCTTGTTTTTCCATCTGTTTTTCAGGTGGTTTATCAGGCTGTGTAGGATTGGGTTTCTGAGCTCCCTGTGTCAGCAGGGCCTTACTTCTTGTATATGGAGGGCTGCGACCTCCAACTTGCCTCTCAGACCTGACAAACTCCTTCAGGCTATCCTTTGGCATCAATGTACAGTCTCCGGTGCTCGCTGTTGGCTTGCTTGTTGGTGTATGCTGGCGGTCTTTACTCCCACCACTCCCACTTCTCATATTGCGTGTACCATGCACGAAGCGTTCCTGTATCCATGCCGGCCGGATCAGGTAGCAAGGTGGGCTCTAAACAGTATACTGGTATACTGCCGGAGTCTACATGCGGAGCACAGAGCTCACACTAGTCACGCCTGTCCATCTTATTTGGATTGAGCGAGTGATAGAGCCCCATTTATGGCTAGTTTGAAGTAAGCGGTTGGGTTTTCATGGGTGTATAGTCCCAAACACATAACTATGGTCATAAGAGTCAGAAAGCACAGGGGATCTATAAGGTTGTGCATACATTACCTGGGTCTGGAAAAAGTATCTGGATAAAATCATTGGGACCGTGTAATGTAGGTGTGGTTTCCATCTTAGGGTCAGGGTACCGAGTCTCTCGTTCCTTGTTAGGATTAAAAAGGGTACATGTAAGGCACATAGGAACATTTGGAGGCATTGGTGAGTGTGAGCACCATTTGGCATATAGCCGATTGCAAGTTTCTAGTTTATCTCAGATAGAAGATAGTGACGTAGTCAGGTAAGGGGTGTACTATCATGGGTAGTGCGTCCACTTATCATTGCCAGGGTTAGATACAAGTCAGAGAACGGTATGTATATAAAACAAGGTTGGTACTTATCTCAGGTTGGAAAGCAACAAGGTATCCATGTCAGTGATCTTGTTGGGCCTGTCGATTTTGTGGAGCTTTCGTTGGGCTGGTGCCTTGTTGTTGGCCTGGATAGGCGGAGTGAGCTCGGGTTGTGGATGGAGAATGATGATGGCGTTGCCTCTGGTCTTGGGCATCCATGGGTTATTCCCTGGGTGTTGCGATTCCTCTGTTGATGGGTCGGAATTCAACGTACCAGTTAGGGACTTCTGCTAGTGGAATGTTGAGGGTGTTGCAGAATTGTAGGAGATCCTCATGTACTCTTAGAGATGCTGTTCTTCCTTGGAATGTTTCTGGCAGGAAGAAAGGGAACTTCCACCTGTAGTGGGTTCCGTTCATGCACAGGGTTTCCAGTGAGGGCCACACGTGTCTGCGATGTTGTAAAGTGATTTCTGACAAATCCTGGTATATTCTAACGTCAGTGCCATCATGGGAGAGCTGGATTTTATTGCGGCCTTTCTTAGAATCTCCTCTTTTAATCAAAAGTCCACTAGACAGCAAACTACATCCTGGAGTGGGTCTGCATCCCTACCTTGTGGTCTAAGAGCTCTGTGAATACGTTCCAACTCTATAGGGGTGGTAGGGGATCTGTCTAGGAGGTTATTGAACAGACTTACCACTGTTTGTGTAAGTTGGTCCAGTTCCACTGATTCTGGTAGGCCCAAGTCTTCCGTGTGGCGATAGGGTATGGGTATGTAGGGTATGGGCGTCTATTGCTTGGTGCATGTGCCTCAAGGCTGTGCCATGGTGTGCAACTGTTTTTTCTACCTCCTGTACTCTGTCCGCTAGTGACTGGATGTCATTGCGAAGGTCCATGATCACTGCTGACAGCATGTCTTTGATGTCGGCTGCTATCACCCATAGGTCACTGAGGCTTAGTTGTGGTAGTTGAGGACCCGCTGGCGAGGGGGGAGGTTGGTAAGAGGGAGGCTGGTGAGAAGAGTCTGATCATGCCATGTTAGTTGATTGAAAGGGCCCATGAGAGGACACCGCCATGCTTCTGGCCTGTGTGCGGAATATCTCCGGGATAGTTTGTCTCATATACCCGGTAGCGTCTCGGGGAGAACAAGACCAGAGAGAGATCTCAGGCTAAGTGGCCATCTTCTATCGAGGTCAAACCACACCCCTTGGATGTCTGTTTTGAGCCGAGAGGGTGCTCTTGATATCTAGGGCCACTTTTTGCAGGTCAGGCAGACTCAGAGGCTGGTTCAAATGGAGGCTGAATGTTTCTCCTCTATCTGTCAGTCAGATTTTCTGCCTGGCGAGCAGGGCATGAAGGCCTGGGAGACCATGTGGCTGTCAGGGCGCTGGATCTGCAACAGGATGGGGATGTTGCGACTAAGCTGTGTTCTAGAACAAAATATTACAGCGCACACATGCAAAAAAAAATTTACCTCCAGCAAGGCTTATTTAAAACACCTAGGTATTTTCAAAAACATTATCAAAAAATATGGGGATTTGGTCACACCATATTGCTATATGGTGCTAAGCCCACTTACTGCGACAAACTACCCCATGTTTAGTGGGTCCTACACTATCCATAGATTGGGAGATCCTGCTTCTCTGAACCATGGGGGCAATACACTCCTCTATATGGGAAAACGTGGAGGTCTCCACCCATGACACAAGTGGACACTAATGAGAGGTACTTAATGAGAGAGTGGGGTGCTCCCCACCCAAAAGGATTTGGTCAGAATCTATACAATAGACAAACAAGATATTTGGGGGCAGTTCCCACTGTAACCCTATATAGATACTCTTGATGAAAGAAAGAATGGGCCTTGCTGTCAAAAATGTATATGATACGAACCTGTCAAACAGGTGTGGAAAAATTGTTCCTTAGGACTTAATTGTGCCCAAGAAACCTACGCCAAAAAATGTCTTCCAGATTAAATCAACGCCCACATAGCTATGCAGCCTAGACAGTCTTTCAGAGATTTAAGATCCAGAAAGCACTTAAGCTGTGAAGCTGTGAAGCTGTGACTCTTCCCTGAATGAGCAATCTGACGTTATCTTTCTGTTATAATTTTCTATCCATTAACAAATTATATTTTCTAAATCAACAGACCCTAATGTACACACCAGCCACCTGTATGCAACCGTACCATACAAATATATACATAGATAACCTATTCAATTTACAGCTTTTTTTTTGTAAAATGAAAGATTTCTTTGTCAATCTCTATCCTCCAAGAAACATTTATCACATTGTTTTCTACCACATGTTTACATTATTTTCTATTGTATGCTAATATAGTTTTCTATCATGTTTATAAAGATTTATGTCACATATTTGCAGTACATTGTTTTCTAGCTAAACCTCGAAAAGGGTTGTATGGCTCAGAGCAGTGGAAAACAAAAGTCTTACTTTGGAAGTTGCAGTCTGGGTGTCCAAGCTGAGGTGTCCTCCCATACACCAATAGACAATGTAGTCATCAGGAAAAAGAAGCAGCCGAAAACTCCATATCATCAAGCGTATTTATTGTAAAGCCTTCACAATGAGTACAGTCAGCGGCAGACGTTTTTCAGCAATAAGCCTTGTTCACAGCACTCCTGGGAGCCCTTCCGCTGACTGCTTGCTTTGTGCTTTGACATTTCTTATATAGGTAAGGGATGGGGCCACCTAGCTACATCACCTGGTGGCACCGCCCCCTTCTGACCTCAGGGACTGATGCATGCTGGGCCCCGCCCCCTTAACAAGAGGGCTCCCAGATTCCCATAAGCTCCCCGCTTGCAGATTCTGACAACCACAGCCCAGGGTTGTTGGGAAGAGGCCCTTGTCCCCTTGATACCCACCCCTACATGTTGAAGGCATGTGGCCTGGTATGGTTCAGAAGGGTGGAGCGCTCGCAGGCTGCATGCCGAATAAGGGTCTGGTACAGATTTTGGGGGGACCCACTCCATTTCTTTTTAATTTCTGTTGCCTTGGTATGGACTGGGAGGACCCCATGCCATTTTTTCTTTATTTTTTAACCAGCACATTTTTTTTATTGTTCAACTGTCAGCGGGGAAACCCATTGACAGCTGATGACTCTTTGGTTGTTAAGGACTGCAGAATGCACTGAATGCACTGTGCATTCAGGGTGTTTGTCGGAGCGAATACCCTGCAAATTCAGGTGTTCTGCAAACAGCCAAATGGGCAAATTTTTGGCCCGAACTGATGCTCGGGCCGAACTGTTCGCCCATCCCCAATGATTATATTGTTTGAATCTAAAGTTTATATCATTTTCTTTTAGATTGTAAGCTTTAACAAGCAGTGCCTTCTGATTCCTCTTGTATTGAATTGTTTTGTAACTGTGCTATTTGCCCTAATGTTGTAGCGCTGCACAAACTGTTGATGCTATATGAATCCTGAATAATAATGATAAAAATGTTCTAGCTTATGTTTATGTTGTTTTCTATTGCAAGTCTGTACTGTTTTCTATCACATGTTTATCCACTTGAAGGCCAGGACTTTTTTGACACTTTTTGTTTAATAAATCTTTATTTTTTGCTAGAAAATTACTTAGGACCCCCAAAATTTTACATATTATTATACGGGGTCTATTTATTTTTTTTCCATAAACGTTTTTTCTTTTGTTCCGTAAGAAAAGGGTATACATAGGAAGGACAATACAAGAGAGTCAATAAAGTCACATTTTCAACAACAGAATGGGTTTGCAGTCCTAGGATACAATTTGGTACAACCTGGGATGACTCTGTCATGAACCAAACTTGTGCATAAAACATAGCATCGTTAGGTGGAGGGTCTCTCTTTAATTTTCACCTCCCCCTCCCCCCACTACAGGAAGCCAAATGTGCGAGGTAGCTTAGGCGTTCGCTCCAGGTCAGAAATGTGAAGGTATTGCAACCTAAGACGGCGTATATATTGACAGCAGACTAAACATAGGGAGGGACGAGGGGGAGGGGTGTTGTGAAGGTTCCAGTCGAATCCAGGGCAATAAACCAACATAAGGGAAAGGGGAAGGGTAAAACCATGTATGAAGAAGTAAAAAGAAAGAAGTAGGTTGAGTAAAGAAAAGAGAAGAAGAGAGAAAAAAAAGGGGGGGGGAGGGGAGAGAGGATGAGGGGGGTGGGACATAGTTGTGAGTGTGATGGTGGAGAGGCGTGGGAGCAGAGGGAAGGACAGTGGAACATTCTCATGTGACTCCGCCCCCCAACCGCCTCAAAGTCCTCCAGTTTGTTAAGGAGGTCCAGGTTCACTTCTGCAGGATCATTTTATGGGACATATTGGTGGTATCTGTTTGATGTTGTAAAATGGTTCCAGCATGCACAAGTGACTGTGAATTTGTGCATCATATCTTGAGAGATATGTATTAATTCTTCCATTTTTTTTATGTTCGAGACCCTCGCCAACCATTCCCTGATTGTCGGTGCATTTTTAGAGCGCCTGTGATTCGGTATGCAAAGCTTAGCTGCGTTCACCATATGCATGGCTAGCGATTTGTAGTAATTTTTTTTTGCTAGGGTTGTATGATGTAGGAGGAATTGTGCTGGCAAGTAATCTAAAGTAAATGTAGTAACATGGGTTATAATGCTGTGGACCTCTCTCCAAAAGGGTTGTATTTTTTCGCAATCCACCAGATGTGGAGCATGGTACCCTCCGATTTTTCGCATCTCCAGCATGTGTTGGGAATGGTGGGGGAAAATTTATGAAGGTGGGACGGAGTCCTGTACCATCTAGTAATTACTTTGTAACAATTCTCTTGGATGGCAACATTTATTGAACCTTTGTGGCCGTATTCATATACAGCATTCCAATCCTCCTTGGTTAGAGGTGTTGGCAGGTCCCTATTCCAAGCTAACTGTGAAGGAGGTGGCCTGTGGTTGGTCTCCTCAAAAAGGAGGGCATATAGGAGGGATATGAGGTGTCTCTGTGGCGTTTTACGATGGCAAAGGTCTTCAAAAGGTGTGAGTTGTCTCGTCTAGTAGGTTTGGAGTGTATGGGTCACGAGGAAGTGCCACATTTGCCTAAAGGTCCAGAAGAGGAAAGAGGAGGTCTTAGAGATTGTGTTTACTTTCTCAAGGGTGATAGGTGACCCACCCGAGAAAAACTGGAGGGCTAGGACATCTTCATAAGGCCATTCCTGATGTAAGAATTGTTGGGATTCACCTGGGGGAAAGTAGTTAGAGGTCCCGGGATGGGTGCGAGTGTCCCGGATTGTGATGCTTTTTTGAAGGCCAAAAGAGAGGGGTAGATGAGCAGATGGGACGAGATGTGAGCAGGCCAGTGTTTGGGAAGAATCCAGGGTAGCAAATGAAGAGGAGTGGGTATAAAGGAATTTTCAAGATGTATCCATTTCTTTTTAAATGTGTGGATATTCCAGTCTGCTATTCTGGTAAGGTGGCACGCCATATAATACTTATGTAGGTCTGGGAGCCCAATGCCACCTTTGGTTTTGTGGAGTGTTAGTCGGAAGTATTTAATTCGCGGTGGAGAGTTCTTCCATATGAAAGCGGAACAAGCTTTCTGGTATCTTGAAAAGAAATTTGGCGGTAGTTGTATCGGTACGGATTGGATTAAGTATAAACTGCGTGGGAGAATGATCATTTTAAATAAAGCTGACCGGCCAAACCAAGAGACATTCAATCCCATCCAGTCCCTCAGGTGGTTTTGTGCCTTGAGGAGGGCAGTGTGAAAGTTTTTCATGTAAAGATCTGAAAGACGGGATGGGATCCAAATACCGAGGTACGTGATCGCCTCCTTCTCCCACTTAAAGGGAAAGGAGTCTTGGCAGTGGAGTAGTTCTTGCTGAGTAAGAGATATGTTTAAGGCTTGAGATTTCATATGGTTTATTTTAAGATTGGACAGTGCACCAAAGGTAGCAAGATCTTTAAGGAGGTTGGGCAACGAGGTTCGAGGGGATGTTAGGGACAGTAAGATGTCATCAGCGAAAGCTGCGACCTTGTATTCCTTTTCTTTCACCTGCACTCCCTGTATGTTGGGGTTATTTCGTAGTCTGTTGAGGAAAGGTTCGAGAGTTAGTACATAGATTAGGGGGGATAGAGGGCAACCTTGGTGAGTGCCGTTAGAAATGGAGAAGACGTTTGACAGGTGGCCATTGACCCTTACGGCCGCGGTGGTACAAGAATACAGAGACATTATATGTGTTAACATGTGAGTCTCAAGGCCCAAGGCCCAGAGAACTTCGTGCATATAGTCCCATGCCACCCTGTCAAATGCCTTCTCCGCGTCCAGGGAAGGAAGGAAGCCTTGG
Organism: Lithobates clamitans; assembly: GCA_037952925.1. Taxonomy (NCBI): domain Eukaryota; kingdom Metazoa; phylum Chordata; class Amphibia; order Anura; family Ranidae; genus Lithobates; species Lithobates clamitans. Next base: position 140,897 of record JBBGZY010000801.1, read on the forward strand.
GATTTTGAGGATGTCAGCCAATGATGAATGTTTAGGGTACGAATGGTGTTGTCCCTGGCCTCCCTACCAGGGATGAATCTCACTTGGTCTGTGGAAATAATACCAGGCAGTAAAGGGAGCAACCTATTGGCTAGCATCTTTGCATAAAGCTTGAATGTTCACATTTAGGAGGGAGATTGGTCTGTAGCTAGCTACTTGAGTGGGGTCTTTCCCTTCTTTAGGGATAACAGATATATGGGCTGACAGCATTTTATCAGGAGATATAAGGGGGTCTGCTAGTGCATTAAAAGTAGAGAGGAGCCTAGGGGAGAGAACATCCGCAAACAGTTTATAATATTGGAGAGTAAAGCCGTCCGGTCCTGGGCCCTTACCCGGTTTCATTTGTTTAATAGCATTCTCCAATTCAATTCCCGAGAGAGGGTCCTCCATCTCCTGAACCTGTTGGGGGGTTAAAGTTTTCGGGCTATATTGAGATAGAAATTCTCTAATGTTTTTGGTGCGAGATTCTGCAGGAATCTGATTTGTATGGCTTGTGTGTAGAGTGTAAAGTTTTGAGTAAAATTTCTAAAATTCGCTTGCGATATCTTCATTCCTGGCCAGAAGCACTCCCCGTGCATTGCGTACATGGTGAATTATAGAGGAGAGTTTGGAAGCTTGGACCGAGCGGGCAAGTAAGCGACCACTTCTGTTGCCATGCTCGTAGAAGATCCTCTGGCCAAGAATGTAGCGCCGCTTAGTGAGCTTACTTAATTCCTCTAGTAGCAAGGAACGAGCATATATCAGCTCTTGAAGGGTAGACTGTGCTAGTGTCCATTTATGAGCTAATTCTAGTGATTTGATAGTCTGTGTTAAGGCACTCATCTTTGCCTGGGATTCCTTTTTAGTATTTGCAGCTAAGGCCAGTAGTTCTCGGTGGATCACACATTTATGTGCTTCCCAGAGGGAGACAGGGGACACCTCTGAGCTATAATTTTCTGCGAAGTATTGGCGAATGCGTGTACGAAAGCGCTCAATAGTTGCAGGGTCTTTCAAAAGGGAGGGGTGTAAATGCCAGATTTTTGTTTTCGTGCAGGTTTCAGGGAAGGAGAGGGTGATTGTGATCGGGTGATGATCTGAGAGAAACATGGGTTAGATTGTGGAATATTGTAAGCAGGGTAGGTCTGCTTGAGAAAGGAAGAAGTAGTCGATCCTAGAGTATTTCTGGAACGGGGCGGAGTAAAAAGTGTAGTCTTTGTTAGAGGGAGACAGAGTACGCCAAGCGTCATGCAGGGTAAGTTCCTGGAGTTCAAATTTAATCTGGCATAGGACTTTAAAGGTTAAGCTAGAGGAGCCCGTGGAGGAATCTAGTACAGGATTCAAAGGGACATTTAACTCTCCTCCGAGAATTACTATTCCCTTCCGAAAAGAGGATAGGAGTTCACAAGTTTTGCTGAAGAAGGTGACATGGTGCTCATTGGGGCAGTAGATGTTGGCTAGTGTTATTGGTTTGGTGGCATAGGTACCCCTAATGCCGCGTACACGCGGCTGACTTTTCGACGGACTTTCCGACGGACTTTCCGACGGACTTTTGAATGAACGGACTTGCCAACCAAAGTCCGATGAATTTGTACGTGATGACGTACGACCGGACTAAAATAAGGAAGTTCATAGCCAGTAGCCAATAGCTGCCCTAGCATCGGTTTTTGTCCATCGGACTAGCATAAAGACGAGCTGACTTTTCGACCGGACTCGAGTCCGTCAGAAAGATTTGAAACATGTTTTATTTCTAGGTCTGTCGGACTTTTGGGAAAAAAAAGTCCACTGGAGCCCACACATGATCGAATTGTCCGACGGAGTCCGGTCTGCCGGACCTAGTCCGTCAAAAAGTCCGCTTGTGTGTACGCGGCATTAGAAAGGTGAATCTTCCTTCAGGATCAATGAGGGAATCAGGCAGGTAAAAGTTTGCGTGTTTGGATACGAGGATAGAGACCCCTTTAGTCTTGGACTGAGGGTTAGTGGCATGGAAAGCAGATTGGTATATGTGATTGGACAATTTAGGTATAGAGTCTGACCGAAAGTGTGTTTTTTGTAGATAAATGAAGTGTGCCTTGTGTTTCGTGAGAGAGGACAGCATTTGTGACCTTTTTATAGGATGTGGGGCCAAAAGGTTAGTTCAGAGTCCAGGATTACACCTAGGACCTTGGCATGGGTGGACAAGTTGATAGTTGAGCCGTTGATATTGACGGAGAAATCAGGGAAAGTGGCACCTGAGGGAGGAAATATCATGAGCTCGGTTTTGGATAGGTTATCAGCGTAGAGATGATATTTAAAGCTGTGGGAGGCAATAAATTGACCCAGGGAGGTGGTGTAGATTGAGAAAAGGAGAGGTCCATGAACAGAACCTTGGGGGACCCCAACGGAGGAAGTAGAGTTGTAAGTGAAACTGAAGGAGCGGTGGGATAGGTAGGTTGAGAACCAGTGAAGAGTACAATCACAGAGACCAAAGGAGTGGAGTTTATTAAAGAGTAGGGATGAGCCGAACACCCCCCGGTTCAGTTCGCACCAGAACCTGCGAACGGACCAAAAATTTGCACGAACGTTAGAACCCCATTGACGTCTATGGGACTCGAATGTTCAAAATTGAAAGTGCTAATTTTAAAGGCTAATTTGCATGGTATTGTCCTAAAAAGGGTTTGGGGACCCGGGTCCTACCCCAGGGGACATGTATCAATGCAAAAAAAACTTTTAAAAACGTCTGTTTTTTCGGGAGCAGTGATTTTAATGATGCTTAAAGTAAAAAAAAAAAAAGTGAAATATTCCTTTAAATATCGTACCTGGGGGGTGTCTATAGTATGCCTGTAAAGTGGCGCGTGTTTCCCGTGCTTAGAACAGTCCCTGCACAAAATGACATTTTTAAAGGAAAAAAAGTCATTTAAAACTGCTTGCGGCTTTAATGTAATGTTGGGTCCTGGCAATATGGATGAAAATCAGTGAGACAAACGGCATGGGTACCCCCCAGTCCATTACCAGACCCTTTGGGTCCTGTATGGATATTAAGGGGAACCCCGCACCCAAATTAAAAAAAGGAAAGGCCCTTTATACAGCAGTATACAGGCGGTGCAAACAAGACAGGGACTGTAGGATTGTTGTTAAGTAGAATCTGTTTGTAATCTTGAATTGGTACATTTTGAACGTGTTTAGCTCTAGCCAAAAAATCTATTTTAAGCTTTTTGGAAAACATAGGGAAGGGTTATCACCCCTGTGACATTTGTTTTGCTGTCTGTGCTCCTCTTCAGAAGATTTGGCTGCACAGCCAGGAAACGCCAGAGACTCCTGTGATTGAGTTGGAATCTTTCTCCCTGAGACATCGGTCTCCCTCATTCGAGGTATCCTTGCGAGCATTGGTGGGCTGCTTTGGGACATACAACATACCTGCTACCTCTCTCTTGGAGCACAGATACAGCTCTCCTATATTTGCCTCCCATTCATGGGACTGATGGGAATCATCCCCCAGCTTATACTTTATGAATTGAGCTATCTAGGCACGGCTGAGCAAATACCCCTGGCCTGACGTTTTCATCTACTGGTGTGCATGTTTATCAGATTTGAACTTGTATCTAATACGGAAAAGTGTGCTACTCTATTACCTTGAAGAAGGAGATACAAATGTCAAAAGCCCTGCCCTGTGAGGGCTTACAATTAGATCAAGAATTGTAATTACATGCCCCTGTTGCACAGGGGCAGAAAAATTGGGCCTTTGGTGGTGGTGGTGGTGCTGGTGCCACAACACTGTAAGTCCTCACTCGCTCTTGGTGGGCGCAGAAACGGGCCCTGCTGTGAAATATTAGATCAAGAATTGTAATTACATGCCCCTGTTAAACAGGGGCTGAAAAAGTGGGCCTTAGGCACTGGTGCTGGTGCCACAACACTGCAACCCCTCACAGATACTCTAGTTGGAGCACAGGAACGAGCCCTGCTGCAAAGTATTGCATCAAAAATTGTAATTACACGCCCCTGTTGGACAGGGGCTGAAAAATTGGGCCTTAGGCACTGGTGCTGGAGCCACAACACTGTAACCCCTCATAGATACTCTAGTTGGAACGCAGAAACGAGCCCTGCTGCAAAGTATTGCATCAAAAATTGTAATTACAGGGGCTGAAAAATTGGGCCTTAGGCACTGCTGGCGGCACCCAGAACCAAAAATGTTCTTACAAGCTATCAGCGTGATCATTGAGGAGGAAGAGGATAATTACTCAGGATAGTCACTCAGCATCAGCATAGGCAGTCTTTGAAGGGATCTGAGATTTCAAAAAAAATAATTCGGTTACATCAGCATCAGGTGCTTGGTAGCTGGTGGTGATCCAAGACTGATTCATTTTTATGAAGGTCAGTCGATCGACCGAGTCGGTGGACAGACGCACCCTGTGATCGGTTACAAAGCCTCCAGCACCACTGAATGTGCATTCCGAAAGAACGCTGGATGCAGGACAGGACAGTAGCTCAATTGCATACTGTGCAAGCTCTGGCCAGTGATCCATTCTCAAGACCCAGTAACCCAGAGGATTTTCGGTGGGAAAGGTGTCCAAGTCAGATCTTGCCCCTAGGTATTCCTGCACCATGTAAAACAGATGCTGGCGATGGTTGCTGGAACCGATCATACCTTGGGGCTGCAGGCTAAAAAATTGTCTGAACACATCGGTCAGACGGCCACCTTCTCCACCGCTCCTTCTTTGACTGACCGAAGCCTCAGCAACACGTTGTCTGGAAACATGAGTTTGTAACCTCCCAGTCTCTGGAAACGCGTTGCACAGACCTTTCTGCAAGGCCTCCCGAAGATGTTTTATCCTCTGCTCCCTCTGCGATGGCAAGATAAGGTCCGCAACCTTACCCTTGTAGCGTGGATCAAGGAGGGTTGCCAGCCAGTATTGGTCCTTCTCCTTGATACCACGAATACGAGGATCCTTACGCAGGCTTTGCAGGATCAGGGAGGCCATGCAGCGTAGGTTTGCTGAGGCATTCGGTCCAGAGTCCTCTGGGTCACTAAGGACGACATGCCCTGTCCATTATTCCACGCAGCCTGTGCTCCAACAGGTGGACAAGGGGGACAGTGTCACTGATGCATGCACTGTCACTGCTCACCATCCGCGTGGCCTCCTCAAATGGTGACAGGACAGTGCATGCATCCCTGATCATGGCCCACTGGTGTGGGGAAAAAAAACAAGCTCCCCTGACCCTGTCCTGGTGCCATAGTCGCACAGGTACTCATTGATTGCCCTCTGCTGCGTGTGCAGCCGCTGCAGCATGGCCAACGTTGAGTTCCACCTGGTGGGCATGTCAATGATTAGGCGGTTCTTGGGCAGGATAAACTCCTTTTGGAGGTCTGCCAGCTGAGCACTGGCATTATATGACCGGCAGAAATGCACACAGACTTTCCTGGCCTGCCTCAGGACATCCTGTAAGCCGGGTTACCTGACATTGCCTTCCACATGCCGGTAGAGATCCGGAATCGCCTTCCGTGAGAAAAAGTGGTGTTTGGGTACCTGCCACTGAGGAACCGCACATTCCACAAACTCATGGAAGGGGCAGAGTCTACCAACTGAAAAGGCAGCAGTTGAAGTGCTAGCAATTTTGCCAAGCTAGCATTCAACCGTTGGGCATGTGGATGGCTGGGAGTGAACTTCTTTCGGCGGTGCAGCAGCTGGGGCAGGGAAATTTGCCTGGTACAATCTGATGTCGGTGTACTGAAAGCAGATTGCCCACAAGTACTTGGCTGTGACACACCTAATTCTACACCTTCATTCCTCTCAGTGAAGATCTCAGAGAGGACTGAAGGTATAGTGGGGTTGGAGATCTCAGCTGATGAGGAGCAAGGAGAGGTCCTCTTTGTTCTTTGGTGTGGGTCTTTTAGATACGCTTGCCAACTAACTGCATGGCAGGTCAACATATGTCTGGTCAAGCATGTGGTGCCCAAGCGGGAGATGTTTTGGCCACGCGAGATACGCTTGAGACATATGTTGCAAATAGCAGCGGTGCGATCTGATGCACTCGTCTCAAAAAAGGCCCACACCAAAGAACTTTTGCAATAACGCGCAGAGACAGCAGCGCCCTGCACATGCGGAGCTTTGGGGTGTGATGCAGTCAGTGTGCTGCCCTTAGGCTGGCCCCTGGAGGGCATCCTGCCTCGTTGGTGATGTGCCTCCTCCTCCTCTCTCCTATCAGGCACCCATGTTGAGTCAGTGACCTCATCATCCCCTCCCTCCTCATCACTGGAGCAAACCTGGCAGTATGCTGCAGCAGGGGGAGCATGACTGCCAGATTGCTGTCCTTCTTGGGCACCCCCTCTGTCTGTGCTCACGGTACTGCCTTCATCTAGCTCAGTATCATCATCAGAGCCTTTCAAATGCTGGGCATCCTCCTGGAGCATTTACCCAACACTGTGGTCAAACAGTTCGAGGGACTCCTCAGGAGGACATGGTGGGGCTAGGGAAGGAGTCACTGATGCCATTGAGCCGAGGGAAGAGGCCGTGTTGGCAGCTGCTTTGCCAGACAAAGTACCCTGAGCATGGGTGAGAGAGGATGAGGAGGATGAGGACGGCTTGGTCGTCCACTCGACCAAGTCTTCAGCATGTTGCGGCTCAACACAGCCAGCTGCCGAAAAAAAGGCCAAGCAGGTCCCACGGCCACATGCTGATGAGGATGCACTGTCTCCACGACCAGCACTGTTACCTCTAGACACAGAGCCTGCTTGCCCTCTTTTATTGGCTTGTGACTGTCTGCCTCTCCTTGTTGGCCTTCCAGACATACTAATGGCCTGTAGCTGCACTAAGCTGGGATATATATTTATATAAATATGTATATATATATATATATATATATATATATATATATATATATATATATATATATATATATATATATATATATTGATACTGCAGCTAGCAAAATCAACTGCCTGCCTGTAGTATGAGAACACCACCAACCTTCTACAGGTAGCTTTAGCTGAACACTGTGCAGAGCTCGCAAAAAACTAACTTGTAGTTTATTTAGCTGCCTGCGGTAGTGATAGGATCAGGAAAACACCACCAACCTTTTACAGGTAGCTTTAGCTGAACACTGTGCAGAGCTCGCACTACACTAACTTGTAGTTTTAGCTGAACAATGTGCAGAGCTAGCAAAAAGCTAACTTGTAGCTTATTTAGCTGCCTGCAGTAGTGATAGGATCAGGAAAACACCATCAACCTTCTACAGGTAGCTTTAGCTGAACACTGTGCAGAGCTCGCAAAAAAATAACTTGTAGCTTATTTAGCTGCCTGCGGTAGTGATAGGATCAGGAAAACACCACCAACCTTCTACAGGTAGCTTTAGGTGAATACTGTGCAGAGCTCGCAAAAAAATAACTTGTGGCTTATTTAGCTGCCTGCGGTAGTGATAGGATCAGGAAAACACCACCAACCTTCTACAGGTAGCTTTAGCTGAACACTGTGCAGAGCTCACACTACACTAACTTGTAATTGTAGCTGAACACTGTGCAGAGCTCGCAAAAAACTAACTTGTAGCTTATTTAGCTGCCTGCGGTAGTGATAGGATCAGGAAAACACCACCAACCTTCTACAGGTAGCTTTAGGTGAACACTGTGCAGAGCACGCAAAAAACTAACTTGTAGCTTATTTAGCTGCCTGCGGTAGTGATAGGATCAGGAAAACACCACCATACTTCTACAGGTGGCTTTATCTGATCACTGTGCAGAGCTCGCAAAAAAATAACTTGTGGCTTATTTAGCTGCCTGCGGTAGTGATAGGATCAGGAAAACACCACCAACCTTCTACAGGTAGCTTTAGCTGAACACTGTGCAGAGCTCGCACTACATAACTTGTAATTGTAGCTGAACACTGTGCAGAGCTCGCAAAAAACTAACTTGTAGCTTATTTAGCTGCCTGCGGTAGTGATAGGATCAGGAAAACACCACCAACCTTCTACAGGTAGCTTTAGGTGAACACTGTGCAGAGCACGCAAAAAACTAACTTGTAGCTTATTTAGCTGCCTGTGGTAGTGATAGGATCAGGAAAACACCACCAACCTTCTACAGGTAGCTTTAGCTGAACACTGGTGAGGAGGACGCACTACACTAACTTGTAGCTTTAGCTGAACACTGTGCAGAACTCGCAAAAAACTAACTTGTAGCTTATTTAGCTGCTTGCAGTAGTGATAGGATCAGGAAAACACCACCAACCTTCTACAGGTAGCTTTAGCTGAACACTGTGCAGAGCTCGCACTACACTAACTTGTAATTGTAGCTGAACACTGTGCAGTGCTCGCAAAAAACTAACTTGTAGCTTATTTAGCTGCCTGCGGTAGTGATAGGATCAGGAAAACACCACCAACCTTCTACAGGTAGCTTTAGCTGAACTCTGTGCAGAGGTCACACTAAACTAACTTGTAGCTTTAGCTGAACACTGTGAGGAGGACGCACTACACTAACTTGTAGTTTTATCTGAACACTGTGCAGAGGTCGCACTACACTAACTTGTAGCTTTAGCTGAACACTGTGAGGAGGACACACTACCCTAACTTGTAGCTTTAGCTGAAGACTGTGCAGAGGTCACACTAAACTAACTTGTAGCTTTAGCTGAACACTGTGAGGAGGACGCACTACACTAACTTGTAGTTTTAGTTGAACACTGTGCAGAGGTCGCACTACACTAACTTGTAGCTTTAGCTGAACACTGTGAGGAGGACGCACTACCCTAACTTGTAGCTTTAGCTGAACACTGTGCAGAGGTGACACTAAACTAACTTGTAGCTTTAACTGAACACTATGAGGAGGACGCACTACACTAACTGTAAATAGTCTAGCTGCCTGACTGTGGTACTAATAGGATCAAAAGAACACCAGCAATTTTCTTCAGGTAGCTGTAAATACTGTAACAAGACAAGCCTGCCTGTCAGTAGGAAGATAACAGGAACGGATCTAGCTAAACTGGATACAGTGTATATATATATATATATATATATATATATATATATATACAAAACCTGGGATGCATATATATACACAATACACTGTAAGTGCAGCTAACTCACTGACTGTTCTGCCTAATCTATCTAACTCAAATGAAATGACACTATCTCTCTCTCTCTATCTAAGCACGCCAGAACACACTACACAGGGCTGCCGTGAAGGCGGCCTTTTATAGTGTGGGGCGTGTTCTAAACCCCCTGAGCCATAATTGGCCAAAGCCACCCTGGCTTTGGCGAATTACAGCTCTCTCTACTGAGGGCGCTGTGATTGGCCAAGCATGCGGGTCATAGTGCATGCTTGGCCAATCATCAGCCAGCAATGCAGCAGTGAATTATGGGCCGTGACGCGCCACACGAATTTGGCGCAAACGGCCCATATCGTTCGTAATTCGGCGAAGTTTGGAGGAGAAGGCGAGTAAGGAGATGGGACGTAGGTTGTTAATATTGGTGGGGTCCAGTGAGGGCTTTTTAAGTATGGGGGTGACTAGCGCATGTTTTAGAGAGTGTGGAAAGATGCCACAAGAGAGGTTGAGGTTGAAAATGTGAGTTAGGGAATTGAGTTAGAGGGTGACCGTAGCATATATTTTTTAGCAGAGAACCTAGAGAATAAAATGGTAGTTATTTAAAACATTTTTTTTATTACTTGAAATTTTATTACGATTTCAGAAAAAAAAAAGAACACATACAGAAAAGGATGTGTTATCAATCAGGTACAATATGTGTACAGACATGAGATAGTGGCAAACACATTTTACATTACTGAAAACATTGTAGAGAAAAGTGAACAATGAACAAAATGCCTGCTTAATGCAACTTTGGTCGGGGAGCCTAACAGTGTGTTCGTAGTAGCAAATTAGGAGGGTTTCTTGAGCTACCAATGCAGACAACCTTGCTGGGTTTGGTATCATGACTTATGTTATACCGGGGGATCTTAGTACAAAAGGTAGAGCCATTGGATTGATCAAGGGGCTAGTTTCTTAGCCTTACCATCAGCAAGCCAGGGTGATCATTTTATGAGGAATTTCAGCATGGTTAGATTGGCTATGGCAAACATATGTTCTATATGCATGTGGAGCTTGACAATGGCTATAACCTGTTGAAGAGTTGGCAGGGTTCTGCACTTCCATTTGCGGGCTATCGTTAGATGAGCAGCAATAAGGATGTGTGTTAGGATGGAATGGGAATGTTCGGTTCAGTTCTCTAAACCCAAGCCCAGCAAGGCCAGCTGCGGTAACAGTACTTCTCTTGTACCAGCAATATCATTCATTATAGACTAAATGTCTGCCCAGAAGGGTGTGAGGCCTGAGCATGCCCACCAGATGTAAGTAGTTGACCTTTGATCACCACAGTTCTGCCAACAATAACATGAGGTTCAATGAAGTGACTTCTGTGAGTGAGTGAAATTTCTTTACGGGGATATAAGTTCTTGTTACCTGTGCACCACACACCCAGGCTTATCACCACATGAAAAAATGTCACCCCCTTTGGGGGTAAACTCACCAGATATCAGAAAAATATACGCCTTAAGCACATCCTTTGTTGCCACTTCTAAGAGATAACCACTGGCTCTGCTAAGATTCTTATTGGGTATGGAAGGCTCCAGTAAACAAGGATCATGTGAAAGAGTAAGAGAACCTCATAGCGTATTCCTGTTTAACTTAATTTTTATTGAAGCCAAAAGCCCCCCTTACAAGATATACATACTAGCAAGAATGTACAATAGAGCATTGAAAAGCAAACTGTAGCAAAGCCACCAGTTGTGTTGTGAAGAGAGGCGTCTGCATCTAAAGAACAGTCACACTAGCTTCTTCCTGTTGTTACCAGCTGACAGTGACCCGCAAACATCACTTCCGGTTGTTGTGGAGATCACGCAACTGACGCGTTTCTTCACTTCTGCCTAACTGAGGGCGTGATCTTCACGACGTAATATCCCATTTTAAATAGAACGGGACCCGTGGCTCAACCTAATAACAATATGCATGCCGCAACGCTCCTTCCTCACACTCACACATCACCATTGATGTCAAGTGAAGGAAAAAAAAGGATACGACAACAAGAGTCGCGCAGCGAACCCCGCTAGCATAACAATATAAAAAGCATTCATTAGGTGGCCATATTAATATTGCATATTGCTGTGCAAATCTGCATTGACAAATCAGACGCTAGTCTACTCAAGACTTGAACTTCTTCTAATCATATAAAATAGCTGGCATCAATTATAAATAATTCATGAGAACACATTTATGCACTTTACCAGAAAGAAAAATCAATTAATAGTACTTAATTAAATATTGATGAATATTAAAAAAAAATAATACATATAAAAATTATTATAAAGTAAAGAAGAGAAAAAAATTCATATAAGAGATACCTATAAAGTTCTATAAATTTCTATAAATTTTAAATCTATATGTCAACTTAAATCAAATTCACTAAAAAGGTGTGCTGCTAATGGCTGCTTGATGGTCTCGCAGCAAAAACCTCTGAATTTCAGACCCAATTACGTCTATAATTAATCGCATGAGCAGGAATTTTTATAAAGAGGAACAGGAGGAATTTTTATAAAGAGGAACAGGAGGAACAACAATGTACATCAATACCCATGTTAGGCATCGCTAAAAAAGCAGTTGACATCTAGCTCGATTTTTAACCCTTTTGGTGAGAGAGCGTCTGTGAGGAAAATTCACCGGGTTTCTCTTTTAGACAGATCCCTGATAATATTGGATCCCCTCCAAACAGGTTTTAGACACTCAACTCCCCAAAATGTCAGGCCTGACAGGTCCTGATTGTGTTTCAATTTGAAATGTAGAGAAACGTTTTGATCTTTGAAACAAATTTTTGTGTTTTGAACATGCTCGGCTATTCTCACCTTTAAAGATCTTTTAGTGTGGCCTATGTACATAAGCTTGCATGGACATTCTAAAACATACACCACATGCATGGTGTTGCAGGTGATAAATTGCCTGATGTCAAAGTGTTTAATATTTGAAGTTGACCTGAAGCTATCAAGGCCTCTAATAAGTCTAGTGACCTTCCTACAGGCCCTGCACTTTCTACATGCAAAAAAAAATCCCTATTCCAATAGGAGGGAGGTCTGGTGGGAGGGTCCAGTACTTTTCTGAACTCTATCACCGAAACTAAGGGCTTTCCTGTATATAAATTTAGGAGCAGGCAGAAGTACACTGTTAAGTTTTTTATCTAAGAGTAATACCCTGAAATAAATCCCCAATCTTGGTTATTGTTTTGTATAGTTGGGGCTATTTCTTTTAGACAGTCCTCTCTAGGAATTGCTCGAACCTCATCCACAATATTATTCAAGAACTGTGGACTATAACCCTTAGCCTTAAACCTGTCAGAACATTTGACTGTGAAATAAAATTGTCCATTTGAGAACAATTTCTCTTTATCCTCATGATCTGACCTTTAGGGATGTTCTTTAGCCAGAGTGGATGGTGTCCGCTCTGTGTTGGGAGATAACTATTGCTGTCTGTTGACTTAAAGAAGACTTTCGTCTCCAATTTGTTATCTTGGCGGTATATGTTGACATCCAAAAAATGAATTTCCTCACTACTCCATTGAGATGTGAGTTTATTATTGTTTATATTTAATTGTTCGATAAACTGTTGTAAAGATTCTGTTGATCCTGCCCAAACAAAGAATAAATCGTCAATGTAGCGTTTATACAAAATTAACGCATCTCTTTTTATACTGAAAATAACTTTGTCTTCCCACCCCCCCCCCATGAAGAGATTTGCGATACTGGGCGCAAGCTTCGCGCACATAGCTACAACACTCTGCTGTGAGAAAAATTAATTTCCATTCAATATGCGATATTAATATGGCCACCTAATGAAGGCTTTTTTAATGTATCATTTATATTGTTATGCTAGTGGGTTTCGCTGCTTGACTCTTGTTGTCGTATCCCTTCTTTTTTCCTTCACTTGACATCAGTGGTGATGTGTGAGGGAGGAGCTTTGCGGCATGCATATTGTTAATGAGTTGAGCCACAGGTCCCATTCTATTTAAAATGGGATGTTACGTCGTGAAGAGCACGCCCTCAGTTGAAGTCATAAGTGACAAAACGCGTCAGTTGCGTGATCTCCACAACAACCGGAAGTGAAGTTTGCGGGTCACCGTCAGCTGGTAACACCAGGAAAAAGCTAGTGCAACTGTTCGTTAGATGCAGACGCCTCTCTTCACAACACGATAGGTGACTTTGCTACAGTTTGCTTTTTTTAATGCTCTATTGTATATTCTTGATATTACGTATATCTTGTAAGGGGGGCTTTTGGCTTCAATACAAATTGTGTTAAACAGGATTACGCTATGTGGTTCTCTTACTCTTTCACATGATCCTTGTTTACTGGAGCCTTTCATACCCAATAAAAATCTTAGCAGAGCCAGTGCATATAGAAGTGGCAACAAAGGATGTGCTTAAGGCGTATATTTTTCTGATATCTGGTGAGTTTACCCCCAAAGGGGCGAGATCTTTATTCACGTGGTGATAAGTCTGGGTGTGTGGTGCACGAGTAACAAGAACTTATATCCCCGTAAAGAAATGTCACCCACTCACAGAAGTCACTTCATTGATTTTTTCTTATATGAGGAATTATATAAAAGCGTGTCATATGCAGATGGACTGACATGAGTGCTGCTATGGCAGTTTAAAGACACAGGATGTGTTGGACTTTTGAATTGCTATTTGTTATATGTATGATTTATTTTTTAGTAGCTGCTAAATATATCTGTGTTTAGAGTGTAAGTGTACATTATTGACATCAATTTCTTTAGAGAAGTTTTTTCTTAGGTCTGAGCAGTGCTATTAGGCCATTTTTTATGCACTTTGGGTTTTATAATAATATGAGGTTGATGGAAAAATCCTTGCAAGCTTCTGTAGGGTATGATACCATTGGTGAAGGAGTTTCGGTGGAGACTCCCAGTGGGAGAGGCATTTGTAGTACATCAGTGTGGTGTGAGATGAAGAATTCCATTGGTTTAAGTCAGCAGAGAGGTGGAGAGTAGATTCCCATTTCACCATTGATGAGGACTTTTGTTGAGGAGCTGGGCTGCTCAGTAAGGGATAGAAGTGTGAGATTGCCTTAGTTGAGGGCAGAGGATGTTCGTAGAAGCGAATAATGTCTGAGGGGAGAGTACTCGGTGAACAAAGTAGGTTATTCAGAATGTGCCTGATTCAGAGGTACCTGTAAAAATCTCCTAAAATATTCTGTGTTTGTAGAGCTTGGAAAGAGTTCATGCACTGGTTGTCAAAGGGGTCCCTTATGGAGATGTTTCCAAGTGCTTCCCAAGAGTCGAGGGATAGATCTTCACTAAGAAGGCCCAGAGCTGTGATAGGAAGGGAGAACAGGGTGTGCCTTGGAATGCCTTTTGTTAGTTGAAAGATGGATCTCCAGACTTTAATAGCCTCATTCACTGAGCTGAGAAAGTAGTGTGGTGGATTGACAAGGAGCCAAAAGCCAGCAAGCAAAGATTCTGTTGGAAGTTTGATGGCTGTTTCCTCAATTTGTGCCCATGCAGGACTGGAGCCAGATGTCCACCAATGAACAGTTTGTGTCAGAAGCTGGGAATGTCATATTTTGTGTGTAGAGCTTGGAAAGGGTTCATGCGCTGGTTTTCAAAGAGGTCCCCTATGGAGACGATACCAAGTGCTTCCCAAGAGTTGAAGGACAGATCTTCACTAAGAAGGCCCAGAGCCGAGATAGGAAGGGAGGACAGTGTGTGCATCGGGATACCTTTTGTTATTTGAAAGATTGATCTCCAGACTTTAATAGTCTCCTTCACTGAGCTAAGACATTAAGAGTTTGCTGGATTGTAGTTAGGTGGGATGCCAGAAGGGTAGTTGGGTGCGAAAAAGTTGTAAAATATGTGGAATAAGGTACATTTTTGAGAGGGCTATCTTCCCCGCCCAGGATGTTTTGACTACTCCCAAGGTGAAGCAGAGATCCCTGAGTTTCTTGAGAAGGTTCTCCATATTAATGCGAAGAGTATTGTTAGAGGGAGCTGTGAGCTGAATCCCTACATAAGCGAGGGAGGAAGCTGGGGCCCAAGGAAAAGGGGAAGTGCGTGATACATTTTGCTTGGTAGCATGGCAAATGCAGATGTCTACCATACAGGACTTGTAACAGTTGATCTTATACAGAGAGATAGGGCCAAACAACTGCAGCAAGTCATGTAGACCTGGGAGAGACCTGGTAGGATCAGTCATGGATACAATAATATTGTCCGCATATAGTAAATTTTGTGGACAATGGTACCAAACTGCATAGCTGAAATTGAAGTGATTCTATAACCATTGCAAAAATGAATGGCAAGATGGGGCAGCCCTGCCTCGTGCTGTTGCTTATAGAGGAGGGGTCAGATATCATCCCTGAGTTCAAGACTCTAGCAAATGTGCAAGAATATAACGCAAAAATGGTGTTGCTTATGGGCCCGGTAAAGCCAAATTTTAGAAGTACCAGTGTTAGGCAAGTCCAAATGTACTCTGTCGAACACCTTCTCTGCATCCAAAGAGAGGAACAGAGAAGGCGTTGTGTGAGGCTCAGCCCATTGAATAAGGTTTAGGAACCTCCTGGTGCCATCAGAAGCTTGACGTTTCGGAATGAAACCCACCTGGTCTGGGTGGATTAATGAGGGGATATACAGGAAGCTAAAATTTTGGAGTAAAGTTTAGTGTCCGTATTTCAAAGTGAGATGGGTCTGTGATTAGCAGGATTAATTGCATGGACACCGAGTGAGAGAACTCCAGCTCCGTGGTTTTAACAGTGACCATCCACAGCGAAGGGAGAGATCCCTTTCTCACATCACCAACACCAAGCGCTGCCCAGGCATCTGCCCACCATGTCCAAGTGGGGGAATGCCCACTCTGGACCGCAAAAATTGACAGACTTCTACCTGCCATCCGGAGACAGGCTACTTTTCCTCACACGAGGCACACAGAAACAGCCACGATGCAGGGAGAGGACAAGCAGCCCGCACGCCACTAACTTACCTGCCTCTATCTAACTTCTCTCATTCATAAATACTATATATGGCCGCGATGTAAGCAGCCTTATATAGTGTGGGGCGTGGACTTAGCCCCCTGAATCATGATTGGCTAAAGGCACCCTGTCTTTGGCCAATCATGGCTCTCACAGAAGAGTGCGCTGTGATTGGCCAAAGCATGCAGGTCAGGTGCATGCTTTGGCCAATCATCAGACATCAATGCACTGAACACACAGGCACACTTTTCACCCCCCAATCACCCCCTGATCAGCCCCGATCACCCCCCTGCAACCCCTGTCACAGTGACACCAATTGCAGTTTTTTTTTTTTTTTTTTTACTGATTATTGCATTGGTGTCATTTTGTGACAGTTATAAGTGGCAGTTAGTGGTAGGCCCTTTTAGGTCTAGGGTACCCCCCTAACCCCCCACTGATAAAGGTTTAACCCCTTGATCACCCCCCATCGCCAGTGTCACTAAGCAATCGTTTTTCTGATCGCTGTATTAGTGTCACAGGTGACGCTGTGTGTATGCAAGACAAGTTTGAGCCAACATCCGTCGGAAAAAAACGATGGATTTTGTTGTCGGAATGTTCGATCAATGTCCAATCGTGTGTACGGGGCATTACAGTTACAAAAAAAGTGTAAAAAAAAAAAAAAAAAAAAAGTAAAAAAAAACACAAAAAAATATATAAAAAAAAAAAAAATAGTTGTCATTTTATTGTTTTCTCTCTCTCTCTATTGTTCTGCTCTTTTTTACTGTATTCCATTCTGCAATGTTTTATTGTTATTATGTTTTATTATGTTTTCTTTTCAGGTATGACTTTTTTTTATACTTTACTGTTTACTGTGTTTTATTGTTAACCATTTTTTTTGTTTTCAGGTAGGTCATTCAGCTGCAGCGCGGATTTATTTATCTTGACAGCAACAGCGTTTGCTCCCACGATACATAAAGCCGTGACTCCAGCACTGTCGGAGGTGATTTCACCACCACAGTTAAAAAAAAGAACATATATGCCGAAGCATGGGGGCAGCAGGGGCGGAGGAGCGATTTGCTCCTAGCTTAGTGCTTCGGCATATATATTTTAGTCACAGGTTGCGTTAAAAAATGTTTTATTTTTTACTATTTTTTTGTATTTGCTTTGCAGGTATGGTAAGTCTTACTGTTATACTGTAATGTTACTTTGTTTTATTGTTAACCATCATTTGCTTAGCAGGTATGCCATTCAGTTGCAGCACGGATTTATTTATCTTGACAGCAACAGCGTTTGCTCCCACGATACTTTAAGCCGTGACTCCAGCGCTGTAGGAGGTGATTTCACCAAAGCAATTTGTACGCTGGTCAACACATCACCACTATTCCCCAGTCCTCCCTTGCCAGAGATTGGAAACCAATTACGGTTTCCAAATTTAAGCTCTTTCTGGGCCTTTCCCTCAACATGGGCATAACTAAAAAGAGTGAGTTGCGGTCATATTGGTCCACTGACCCAATTCACCATATGTGCTTGTTCTCTGCCTCCACGACCAGGGCACGATATGAGCAGATCTTGCGGTTCATGCACTTCAATGACAATGAACTCTGCCATCCTCGTGGAGACCTTGGATACGATCGGCTCTACAAAATTCGGCCCCTCGTAAACCACTTCAACCAACGTTTTGCAGACTTGTTTACTCCCCATCAAGTTGTCTGCGTTGGTGAGTCCCTGATTAAGTTTTCTGGCCGCTTGTCATTCAAGCAGCACCTTCCCAGCAATCGTGCCAGATACAGGGTCAAGATGTATAAGCTCTGTGACAGGGCCAGAGGCTATACATGTAATTTTATGGTTTACGAGGGCAAAGATAGTCACGTAGAGCCAACAAACTGCCCTGACTACATAGGAAGCGCTGGCAAGATTGTGTGAGACTTGGTGTCACCCTTATTAGGAAAGGGGTACCATTTGTATGTGGACAATTATTACACGAGCGTGCCACTTTTTAGTCACCTTTTTGATCATCTGATTGGAGCATGTGGCACCGTGCGACCTAATCGCTGGGGCTTTCCCCAGCGGCTTGTAGATTCCCATCTTAGGCTGGGGGAGAGAGCCTGCTTCAAGTGAAATAATTTGCTTGCTATGAAGTGGAGGGATAATGAGAATGTTTTCATTTTTACCTCCCTTCATGCAGACACGATGGTCCAAATTACTACGGCGACTGGTGTTGTGGAGAAACCCCTTTGTGTCCACGAATACAACCTTAATATGGGAGGGGTGGACCTCAACGACCAGTTGTTGGCGCCGTACTTAGTTGCCCGTAAGGCCAGACGCTGGTACAAAAAAGTGTCTGTTTACTTATTTCAATTGGCTTTGCTGAATGCTCATGTGCTATACAGAGCTTCAGGACGGACTGGATCCTTCCTTAAATTCCAGGAAGAGATCGTCAGAGCCCTTCTGTTTCCAGATGGTGCTCCACCTCACCTGCGATCCGGGCTAGATCCTTCTCTTCTGGTTCTTAAATTTGATAACTCTTCCGGTCTTATTCGTGGTGTCCTAATTTCTGTAGGTCTTGTCTCTTGCCATGTTGTTATATCTTCTGTTACTGAACTTTCCCTGGATTCATCTATCATGGAGGTGTTGTGGTTATCCTCTATGTAGTTCTCATCTATTTGCCATTTATATACCTGCTGGTTTTTGTAGTCCAGCACGTCTCTTCTGAACTTTTTTTGTTTCTTCTGCTGTATTTCTTTGTCGTATTTTGCCATGGTTTCTTGTAGCTTATGTTCTTTTTCTTTGTATTCTCTGGATTCCAAGAAGGGTGTGAGTTGGTCTCTTATTTGTAATATTTCTGTTTGTATGTTCTTTAGTTTATGTCGTCTTCGCGTTACTATTTTTCCAAGCAATGCGTTTTCGCTATCATTAAAGAATCGATACCACTCTTCCATCAATTCCTTGTCATTGACTGCATCGTTAGGTGAGATATCCCACCTCAGACGTCTTGGAGTGATTTTCTCTGCAATGTACATCTCAATAGTTGCTACATCCCACCAGACTCTTATTTGTTTTTCAATATTGTGTTTCAGATGTTTAAATAAGCTGTCTATGTCTTGCCGAATGGCTACTTGTTCTTGATTAAAGACTTTGGTGAGGTTGATGTTTCTGTTATTTAGGTATCTGAAGATATCCATTGCTGCAGGTTTCTGTTTAGCTTTGAGTTAAACAGTAAATGGTAAAGGGATGGTGAACCCGCGCTATGGAAGTAAAGATTTGTTTGGTGAGGTTTTGGAACTGCTGCCTCCCAACAAGCAGTCACCCTAGATGGGGACAGCTGAGATTAATTGAAAATGATAGAAGGGTTTGGCGCTGTTCCTTTTAGTTGAATAATTCCCTACCTATATATAGGTTACTAGGTGCAAATAAAATGTAGATTCCTAGGTGTACCGTGCATGTGTCAGATTGGTAATAACTAAAATATTGGTAAATGTTGTACAGTGTTACCCAGAAAGAAACGTTTAAAAAAGATACCTAATATATCTCCCCCACGTGCGCACTATAGAAGCAATACTCTTAGATAGTATTAAATGAGGATATATAATATATAAATATGGACAATCCACAAGCTCTCATAAAAAAACATGTCCTCCCTCTTTCCAGATACACACAAAATATACATGAATTTTAATATCAAGTATTTTTATTTAATATAATTTATGTTTTTATAATAAATTTTATTATTTTTTTAATCTTATTCTTACTTTTTTTTTTTTTATCTTATTCTTACTTTTAGTAATGACATATATGTGTTTTTTATATTGCAGGGGCTCATATACCGTTTTTTATGTATTCCTTATGGGTTTTAAATCATTTATTTTAAGGCTGAATTTAGCATAAATATTTTGAATTTTAGCGTCACATAAAGCAAATTGACTAATGTGCAAATCTTTTTATAGTGTGCGGTAGACCTAACACTATATACTTGCATTTTAAGTAGAAACTGACACTAATAGAAAAACCTCTTATGGTCTCCTTTGTCCAAAAAAACACAGGCAAAATGGCCGCCGGACTTTGCAGGATAGGCATATAGAGACAGTGGATATGGTCTACTGTCTACAAAAATCCCAGGCAAAATGGCCACAATACGTTCCTTAGAAACACTGTTACTGCAACAGGAAGTTGGACTTCGGTCTGCAAAATATAAACAAAATGGCCGCGGACGCACTTCCGGTCCGCGGAGCACAGGCAAAATGGATGCCAATTGAAAATTCAACAAGGGGACACCGCACACTATATAAGGGTGGGAAGACACAACACAGGTCACGCTCCCGTAGACGTCCTAACGACGAAACGCGTAGGGCGTGGCCTAATCTGTGCTTCCCAAACATCATCTACTATACCAGCGCTGAAGGATAATTGTGACGTTTTTTACTACCTCGCTTGAATTTCATTGTAAAATTGTGAGTACCTTTTTATTTTGCTTAATAAAACTTTCAAAAAACAATTTTACGCTATGGGCACTCCCTCTCTCTTTACATATGACACACCACGATCCTGAGCCCGCCAGCGAACGCCGTACAGTGGCGCAAAACTGTAACTGCCTGATACCCCCGCAGGGGTGAAGTGATCTGGTGAGTGGCTGCACTTTCAGAGCAAGGATATAAAAATTGAAGGGTTATCACCACAACATCACAAGAAACTGCACAAGATATATGTTAAGAATTTGACAACAAGTGTATCACACATAAGGACTTCCTTTGAATTTCACCAGCACGTTTGCACTTTACTAGGAGGGCTCCTGATATTGTTTGTCTCCCACACCTCTCCTCTCCCTCTCCCCCGCCACTCCCTTCCCCCACTCCCACCCCCCTCCCCCCCTCTCCCCCTCCCCCCCTCCCCTTGCACTGTAGGTTTTTGGAACACCTACCAGCAATACCATATATAGGCTATGATATCTTAATTTTCTTAATTTTCTTAATTTCTTAATTTTTATATGTATCACTTATGATTGTACAACATTTACCAATATTTTAGCTATTACCAATCTGACACATGCACGGTACACCTAGGAATCTACTAATAAAATTAGATCTTGGAACTCTGCTAAAATCTATAATTGTACCCCACTTCCAAGCAATGTTTCCTATTTCTCGTTCTGCCATCAAATATCTGTGTGCTAATTATACCATTTTGTTTTACATAGGGGAGAAAAGACTCGGAGGACACCCCTCATCTGAGGAGACCAGAGCCCCCCCCTCTGGAAGAAGGGGAAATCCCCCCAACACAATCTGAGCAGGAGGAAGAAGACGTGGTGGAACTAGTCACCACAACAGGTGAGTGTCTGCAACCACAGGCTCAGGTAAGAGATGGGTGCCGGCATTTTTTTGAAACCTAATTTATTTTGGGTTTCCTCTCTTTTTAGGTGATTGTGAGGTTGTGGATCCAGATCCTTTCACATCTGAAAGTGCCCAGATACTGATCGGGGAGATCATGGGGTGTAATTTACAATTGGAAATCATCAAGCAAAACATCAATGATGTTATTCCAAAATATAAAAACATTGATGTTTTGGGGCGAGTTTAAAACCCCTCCAAATCACTTTCTTCTTTTGTGTGCTACAATGTGCTAAATGTTTTTGTGATTTTTCCCAAAGCCAAATTTGGAGGATGCACACAGTGTGTCAACATGTGCTATCTGCCATCACGGGAGATCAATGGACGCGTTTTGGGGGTGCAACCCCTACCTCAATAATAAAGTAGCAGTGAGGAAGGGCTTTCTCCCCCCAAAACACGTCCCTTGATCCCCCGTGATGGCAGATAGCACATGTTGACATTGGGAAATTTGTGTGCATCTTCCAAAATTGGCTTTTCCTGGGGTGATTTCCCCCCATCTGAACGCTATATCAAATACAGTTCCTAAATACTCATGTCTGATATTGCCTTCAAGTTCTACCAAATGTGAACTTTGTAAGATCAAGATTTGTGTCTTTCTTGTGGGTTTTACACAGGCCTGTTTTCTCTAAAATGCACATTTTGATTTTGGATAATGACACCACAAAAATTGGTATACAACAAACATGTCGGTTTGTCAGAAAAACCTTTGGTAAATGCACATGTGATTGTGCAGGTATTAAAAAGATTGTTCATCAAGAATGTGTGGATTATTGTGTCAACGCTAAAACACTTTTGGGGTGATGTAATTGTTGTTTTATGAGAAAATGGGGGGTATTTCCTAAGGGCTAATCCACTTTGCACTACAAGTGCAGTTTCAGTGCAGTTGCAAGTGCACTTGTAGTGAAAAGTGTCTTTGCATTTAGTAAATAACAGCCAACAGTACTTTGTAAGGTTACACAATCACGACATTTTCTGGACTCCACACATTTCTGTCAGGGTCAGCTCAAACAAACACAAGCAGTAAATGTCCACAAAGAAGAGCCTGGGGGGAGATGCCTGTCGAGAACTTGAGGTCCTGCAGACTTCTCCCTGTGGCCAAATACCGCAGGGTACCGACCAGCCTCTGCTCCGGAGTGATGGCTTGCCTCATGCAGGTATCCTGCCTGCTAATATAAGGGGTCAGCGAAGCCAACAAACGGTGAAACACGGGGTCCGTCATCCTGAGAAAGTTCCTGAAATCATCAGGATTATTCTCACGGATCTCACGGAGCAAAGGCATATGACAGAACTGGTCACGCTGAAGCAAGCAATTCTTGGTTCATGAACTCCTCCCCACCCTGTTCATGGACTGGACTTGTGTCAAGGTCAGGACCCCAACACCAAGCCCCCGCACAGCACGAACTCTACGAGGAGTACGCATACGAAACATGGCTAGAAAATGGTCGGCTGCTCAGAACGAAGTAACAGAACGCACTGAAGAACAGCAAGGCCTGTGAAGAGCAACCTGAAAACCATTAACGAACAAACAAGAATACAATGACTACCTAAAGTCACGCGAAACTTGCTGCACGCACTGAAGAGCAGATACAAACCCACAAGCACAAACTGAATGGCAGAAAACGATCTGAAAGCCACGAGTCTGAAAAAGCGCGAATCGTCTTTCACCAAACTTTTACAAACAAGAGATTAGCAAAAGGAGCCCAAAGGGTGCCACGCTTGGTTCTGAACCGGCCTTTTTTAGTCACGTCGTACATGGTGTACGTGACCGTGTGTTTGGCGATCGGAAATTCCGACAACTTTGTGCGACCGTGTGTAGGCAAAACAAGTTTGAGCCAACATCCGTCGGAAAAAATCCTAGGATTTTGTTGTCGGAATGTCCGAACAACGTCCGACCGTGTGTACGCCCTATTACAGTGTTGTGGCCACAACAACACCTAAGGCCCAAATTTCTGCTGAATATATAGGGCAGGCCCCTACTTTCAAACAACACCCCCCCAAATGACCCCATTTAGGAAAGTAGACACCCCAAGCTATTTGCTGAGAGGTATGGTAAGTATTTTGCAGACCTCACTTTTTGTCACAAAGTTTTGAAAATAGAAAAAAGAAAAAAAAAATACATTTTTCTTTGCTTTCTTCATTTTCAAAAACAAATGAGAGCTGAAAAATACTCACCATGCCTCTCAGCAAATAGCTTGGGCTGTCTACTTTCCAAAATGGGGTAATTTGGGGGGGGGGTGTTGTGCCATCTTGGCATTTTAGGGCCTTCGAAACTGTGATAGGTAGTAAGGATTGAAATAAAAAATGTACGCCCTTAGAAACCCTGAAGGCGGTGCTTGGTTTTCGGGGCCCTGTACGCAGCTAGGCTCCCAAAAAGTCTCACACATGTGGTATCCCCGTACTCAGGAGAAGCAGCAGAATGTATTTTGGAGTGTAATTCCACATATTCCCATGGCATGTTTGAGCAATATATCATTTAGTGACAACTTTGTGCAAAAAAAAAAAGTTTGTCTTTTTCCCGCAACTTGTGGCAAAATATAAAATATTCCATGGACTCAACATGCCTCTCAGCAAATAGCTTGGGGAGTCTACTTTCCAACATGGGGTCATTTGGGGGGTTTTGTGCCATCTGGGCATTTTATGGCCTTCAAAACTGTGATAAGTAGTGAGGAGTGAAATCAAAAATTTACGACCTTAGAAATCCTGAAGGCGGTGCTTGGTTTTCTGGGCCCCGTACGCGGCTAGGCTCCCAAAAAGTCCCAGCAATTCTCCTCTCTGCAATTTCCTTGGGGTGTCTACTTTCCAAAATGGAGTCTTTTATGGAGGGGGTTTGTACTGCCCTGCCATTTTAGCACCTCAAGAAATGAGATAGGCAGTCATATACTAAAAGCTGTGTAAATTCCAGGAAATGTACCCTAGTTTGTAGACGCTATAACTTTTGCGCAAACCAATAAATATACGCTTATTGACTTTTTTTTACCAAAGACATGTGGTTGAATACATTTTGGCCTAAATGCATGACTAAAATTGAGTTTATTGGATTTTTTTATAACAAAAAGTAGAAAATATCTTTTTTTTTTCAAAATTTTCAGTCTTTTTCCCATTTATAGCGCAAAAAATAAAAACCACAGAGTTTATCAAATACCATCAAAAGAAAGCTCTATTTGTGGGAAAAAAAGATGCAAATTTCGTTTGGGTACAGCATTGCATGACCACGCAATTAGCAGTTAATACGACGCAGTGCCAAATTGTAAAAAGTGCTCTGGTCAGGAAGGGGGTAAAACCTTCCGGGGCGGAAGTGGTTAAAGCAATCTACTGAGCTGGACATAACTACCTCTGGAGGGAGTCTACTCCACATTTTCACAGCTTTTACTGTGAAGAAACCTTTCCATATTTGGAGAATAAATCTTTTTCACGCTAGACGTAAGAGTGCTCCCTTGTCCTCCAAGTTCACTATATGTACCACTTATGTATTTATACATGTTCCTCATATCCCCCTTAATCTTCTCTTCTCAAGGAAGATTAAATTCAGTTCCTCTAATCTTTCCTCATAGCTGAGCTCCTCCATGTCTCTTATCAGTTTGGTTGCTCTTCTCTGCACTTTTTCCAGTTCCCTGATATCCTTTTTGGGAACTTGTGCCCAAAACTGAACTGCATATTCCAGATGCGGTCTTACCAATGATTTGAACAGGGTCAAAATAAATGATATTTCTCTCTCTGGAGTCCATACCTCTCTTAATACAAGAAAGGACTTTGCTCCCTTTGGAAACCGCAGCTTGGAATTGCATGCTATTATTAAGCTTACGATCTACCAAAACCCCCAGATCCTTCTCCGCCATTGATTCCTCCAGTTGTACTCCCCCTAGTATGTATGATGCATAACTTTACATTTATCAACATTAAAGCTCAAAGCCACATAGTTGCCCAATTATACAGTGCACTGAGGTCGGCTTGTAAATTGGAGACATCCTGTAAGGACGTTATTCCACTGCATAGCTTAGTGTCATCTGCAAAGACTGAAATGGCACTTTTAATCCCAGACCCAATATAATTTATAAAGATATTAAAAAGTAAGGGTCCCAGCACTGAACCTTGGGGTACACCACTGATAATCTTAGACCATTCAGAATAAGAATTATTAACCACTACTCTCTAAATTTGGTCTTTTAGGCAGTTTTCTTTCCATTTACAAACTGATCTTTCCAAGCCTATAGACTTTGCCTTACACATGAGCCGTGTGTGGGGAACTGTGTCAAATGCTTTTGCAAAATCCATGTATACCACATCCACAGCCACCCCTCTGTCCAAGGTTTTACCAGTCCCGCGTCCATTACCAGGCACTTTGGGTCCGGTATGAATATTAAGGGGAACCCTGAATCAAAATTGTAAAAAAAAAATTGCGTGGGGGTCCCCCTAAAATCCATACCAGGCCCTTAGGGTCTGATATGGAAATTAAGGGGAACCCTGTGCCAATTTTTTTTTTAAATGGCGTTGGGGTCCCCCCCAAAATCCATACCAGACCCTTATCCGACCACGCAACCTGGAAGGCTGCAGGAAAAGAGGTGGGAACGAGAGAGCACCCCCCTCCTGAACCGTACCCCCCAAAGCACATTGTGCCCATGTTGATGGGGACAAGAGCCTCATCCCCACAACCCTTGCCCGGTGGTTGTGGGGGTCTGCGGGCGGGGGGCTTATCGGAATCTGGAAGCCCCCTTTAACAAGGGGACCCCAAGATCCCGGCCCTCCCCCCTGTGTGAAATGGTAAGGGGGTACAAAAGTACCTCTACCATTTCACAAAAAAGTGTCAAAATGGTAAAAAAACACAAGACACAGCTTGGGACAAGTCCTTTATTAAAAAATAAAAAAATAAAAATGTCCCACAACGTAAGTTCACGCCGCCCGACGGACCGAAAAAAAAAAAGCCGCAATCGACCCGCCTCCATGGGAGGCTCCTGCGGTCTGATGTGTCTTCGCTGTGACAGCTCTTATATAACTGAGGGAGGGGCCACCCGGTGGGTAACTGGGTGACCCCGCCCCCCTTTGATGCCACAGGGACTTCCCCATGACTTCCCTGTGGCCTCAGAGGGGGGTGGGGCTGCTCTGCGCCAAAACAACTGCACAGAGGAGGTAAGTACAACGTGTTTGTTATTTAAAAAAAAAAACAAGCCTTTACATTCACTTTTAAAAAATATCTAGAGAGATAGTGATTTTAGTTTAGTATTTATTTTAGTATTTTAGTGTCAACTTGGTGGACTTAGTCCTATCAGTTATTGGTGGTACTGATAATATGAAAACATTTATAGTGTTTGTTATATTGATAACAGCAAATCACACTGTAAAATGATTTGTAGAAGAAAATAAAACAGAATACTATATAGTGTAACTAGATTGTTGTGAAGTTTATACTTTGACCTGTCATCATAGTTACTGGATGCTGGAAAAAACACAAAAAAAATCAGAAAAAACAAACCCAAACTTTCACAAACTTACTAAAGCTAAATGTGATTGAAATATGTCTGACAATTATCCTGAATTTAAAATGTGTAATTTTAGAGATAAACTTGGGGCAAATATAACATATTACCCCACATAAGTGAGTAGAATGGTCACATGACCAAAACATCCAATGAATACATCTCATATGCCTGTTTTTCAACATCTATGAGTGTCTTCCCTTGCAGTACCTCTGAAATCTTCAAATAGGATTTTTCAACTCATGGTTTAGTCCAAATTACTATTATGGAACCCCTAATCAATACATAAACTTGGGGCAAACATAACACATTGTTCCTTCTCATAAGTGGGTAGAATTCTCTCAGAACTTCCATGAGGGACATTTAACAAAGCAATGTTTTTTTTTTTTTTTTTTTACATCTGCTCAGTGAGGAGAGGGTCTTATTTATGTGACTTTTATGGCAGCGTGGAAAAAATACAATTCTTTAACCTTTTGACCACCAGAAGGTTTTACCCCCTTCATGACCAGGGCATGTTTTACTATTTGGCAATGTGTTACTTACACTGGTAATTGCGTGGTCATGTAACACTGTACACAAATTAAATTTATATACATTTTTTTTTCACACAAACAGAGCTTTCTTTTGGTGGTATTTGATCACCTCTATTTTTTTTTGTGATATGATCGAAAAAAGAACAAAAAATTTAAAAAAAAAATCTTTTTTTTACTTTCTGCAACAAAACATATCCAATAAAAAAAAATCAAAATTCTTCATGAATTTTAACCAAAATGTATTGTGCTACATTTCTTTGATAAAATTTAAAAAATCCAAATAAGTATATATTGATTGGTTTGCGTGAAAGTTATGCCCCGTAAACACGGACATTGATTGGACATTCCGACAACAAAATCCATGTTTTTTTTTCCGAAGCTTGTTTTGTATACACACGGTCACACAAAGTTGGTCAGAAATTGCGAACGTCAAGAACGCGGTGACGTACAACATGTACGACAAGCCGAGAAAAATGAAGTTCAATAGTCAGTGCGGCTCTTTGTGCATCGGAATTATGTACACACAATCGGAATTTCCGACAATGGATTTTGTTGTTGGAAAATTTGAGAACCAACTCCCAAATTTTGTGTGACAGAAATTCCAATGGAAAATGTCTGATGGAGCCTACACACGGTCGGAATTTCCGACGAAAAGCTCCCATCGAACATTTTCCGTCGGAAAATCCGACCGTGTGTACGGGGCATTATAACATCTACAAACAATGGTATGTATGCTGGAATGTTTTTTTATATTATTAATGGTGGTGATTAGCAACTTATAATGTGACTGAGATATATAATGAGTGGGGTGGGAAATCTGACACTAACAGACACTGTGGGTGTCACCAGTGACACTAATACAGTGATAACACTATACACTGTCACCAGTGGTGGCTGGTGCTCAAAATTTTTGTGGGGGCACATTTTTTTGAAAAAAATCAATTGTAGCCACTGTGCACATCAAATGTATTGTAAATATGTGTTGAGCCCAATGGTGGCCAATACACTTTGATAATTGATCAATTTCTTTCCCAATCAAACTCTCCCGATAAGAATAAATCGATCTATAGTTGACAACCCATCCAATCTATATGCCACACAAAGGGAAGTTTGCCCACTGATGCAAAGTGATAGATACATTTTGGACCTGGCAAACCCAGTCAATTTTATCGACTGGATTAATTAAGATAAAATAGTAACTTAAAAGTATTAAAAGTATTCATTAATACAGTATCCGATTGATGCAAAGCAATTGAGAACATTCTTCCCTGGGATGATCGACTCCATCTGATTGAATCTATTGAAATAGAGTCTAAATTGATCGAAAGAGAAGTCATTCAATTGTTTGCAGATTTGATCATTTTGATCAAATTTCACATCGATTGGATTAACTAAATGATCGCTTGCAAACTTGATCTGTTGATTTAATCACACATCTATCAGATCATAAAATCAGCCTGTGTATGGGCACTAGAAGTCATCGGTCACCACTGGTGAGTAGCGATGAGCCGAACACCCTCCGGCTCGGTTCGCACCAGAACTTGGGAACGGACCAAAACTTTGCACGAACGTTAGAACCCCATTGAAGTCTATGGGACTCGAACGTTCGAAATCAAAAGTGCTAATTTTAAAGGCTAATTTGCATGGTATTGTTCTAAAAAGGGTTTGGGGACCTGGGTCTTGCCCCAGGGGACATGTATCAATGCAAAAAAAGTTTTAAAAACGGACGCTTTTTCGGGAGCAGTGGTTTTAATAATGTTTAAAGTGAAACAATAAAAGTGTAATATTCCTTTAAATTTCGTACCTGGGGGGTGTCTATAGTATGCCTGTAAAGGGGTGCATGTTTCCCGTGTTTAGAACAGTCTGACAGCAAAATGACATTTCAAAGGAAAAAAAGTCATTTAAAACTACTCGCGGCTATTAATGAATTGTTGATCCAACAATACACATAAAAGTTCATTGATAAAAACTGCATGGGATTTCCCCACAGGGGAACCCCGAACCAAAATAAAAAAAAAACTGGTGTGGGGGTCCCCCTCAAAATCCATACCAGACCCTTATCCGAGCACGCAACCTGGCAGGCCGCAGGAAAAGAGGGGGGGACGAGAGAGTGCCCCCCTCCTGAACCGTACCAGGCCACATGCCCTCAACATTGGGATGGTGCTTTGGGGTAGCCCACCAAAGCAACTTGTCCCCATGTTGATGAGGACAAGGGCCTCATCCGTACAACCTTTGGCCGGTGGTTGTGGGGGTCTGCAGGAGGGGGGGCTTATTGGAATCTGGAAGCCCCCTTTAACAAGGGGACCCCCAGATCCCAGCCCCCCATGTGAAATGGTAAGGGGGTACTCTACCATTTCACAAAAAAACTATCAAAAATGTTAAAAATGACAAGAGACAGTTTTTGACAATTCCTTTATTTAAAGTCTTCTATTTTTCCATCTTCTTTCTTCTATCTTCTTTCTTTTATGTTCCTTCGGTTTCTTCCTCCAACTTCTTCTTTCTCCGATCCTCTTCTTCTTGCTCCGGTGTTCTCGTCTGGCATTTTCCTTCTTCCCTTCTTCATTCTCGGGCCGCTCTGCATCCATGATGGGAGGCTTCCGCTGTGTGACGCTTCTCGTCTTCTGACACTTCTTAAATAACAGAGGGTGGGGCCACCCGGTGATCCCGCCCCCCTATGATGCACAGGGGACTTCCCTGTGGCATTTCCCGTGACCACAGAGGGGAGCGGGGTCAGAAGATAGAAGAAAGATGATGGAAAGAAGAAGCATTTAAATAAAGGAATTGTCAAAAACCGTCTCTTGTCATTTTTAACATTTTTGACACTTTCTTTGTGAAATGGTAGGGGTACTTTTGTACCCAGTTACCATTTCACATAGGGGGGGCTGGGATATGGGGGTCCCCTTGTTAAAGGGGGCTTCCAGATTCCAATAAGCTCCCCCGCCCACAGACCCCCACAACCACCGGCCAAGGGTTGTGGGGATGAGGCCCTTGTTCTCATCAACATGGGGACAAGGTGCTTTGGGAGGCTACCCCAAAGCACCCTCCCAATGTTGAGGGCATGTGGCCTGGTACGGTTCAGGAGGGGGGCTCTCTCATCCCCCCTCTTTTCTTGTGGCCTGCCAGGTTGCGTGCTCGGATAAGGGTCTGGTATAGATTTTTGGGGGGACCCCATGCCAATTTTTTTTTTAATTTTGGTGCGGGGTTCCCCTTAAAATCCATACCAGACCCTTCAGGTCTGGTATGGATTTTTAGGGGGACCCAATGCCATTTTTTTTTTTATTTTTGCACGGGGTTCCCCTTAATATTCCTTCCAGACCTGAAGGGCCTGGTATGGAATTTAGGGGGACCCCCACACAAGTTTTTTTTTTACTTTTGGTTTGGGGTTCCCCTGTGGGGAAATCCCATGCAGTTTTTATCAATGAACTTTTATGTGTATTGTCGGCCGACAATTCATTAATAGCCGCGAGTAGTTTTAAATGACTTTTTTTCCTTTGAAATGTCATTTTGCTGTCAGACTGTTCTAAACACGGGAAACATGCGCCCCTTTACAGGCATACTATAGAAACCCCCCCAGGTACGAAATTTAAAGGAATATTACACTTTTATTGTTTCACTTTAAGCATTATTAAAATCACTGCTCCCGAAAAAACGGCCCTTTTTTAAAACTTTTTTTGCATTGATACATGTCCCCTGGGGCAGGACCCAGGTCCCCAAACACTTTTTAGGACAATACCATGCAAATTAGCCTTTAAAATTAGCACTTTTGATTTCTCCCATAGACTTTTAAAGGGTGTTCCACGGCTTTCAAATTTTCGGCGAACACCCCAAATTGTTCGCTGTTCGGCGAACTGTCGAACATGAGTTTGACTCGAACTCGAAGCTCATCCCTAGTGGTGAGCAGAAAAAAAAAGGTAAAAGGTGTAATTGTGACTCTACTCTATGTACACGCATTCCTCTAGTCCATATAAAAGTAATAAGTACCATCCTCGCACTTCATAAAGCATATCTGGAAAAGTTGAGCGATATTGAGCTGGTGGTGTAATCTTTCCAATTTCCAATTTCCAATGTTTATAGCAGTGTTATATCAGCTCTTACACCTATTACTGATAAGGTTCACATGTGCACACAGATAAGAGATATGGGAAGGTGACATGGACACACACACAGATCCGTGATGAGGACTTACATATCTGTTAATGAGGCTCCTGAGCAGGCTGCAATCTATGGCTAGTGACAGCTGTCCTGACACCTCCTCTGCCTCCTTATTTACATACACTGGCTGGCTGGGAGGGATGTCTTATCTCTGTGTGTAGTCACACATGGAAGGCTGGTCTCCTTATTTCTACAGGATGGATGGATGGGGAGGCTTCACATGGGCTATGTGTTTGTTAAGAAGTGCCGATCGTCATATCAAGGGACACTACCACCCTAGCCCCCATGTTGGCATGGTTAATTTGTAAGTGTGCAAATAGTCTGCGAAGATTAGTGTCTGTTGATTTCTGGGGAATGAAACCCGTTTGATCTGTCCTCCAGCGTAGTGATAACCTGTGATAATCTTGTAGTGGGTATTTTTGTCAAAATCTTAAGATCTTGGTTTAAAAGAGCAATAGGCCTGTAAGAAGAACAATTCAGAGGATCCTTGCCCAATTTGGGTAATAAAATCACCTGAGCCTCCTTGAGAGAATTTGAGAAAAGCTTGTTTTTTAAACAGAACTGAAACAGAGCCCTAAGCTTCGGGACAAGAGCCTCTAAATGTAGCCTATACCACTCTATACCAAAGTGTACCAAAGTGTATCCATTTATGGATTTATGGGGATGGAAGGCCCTAATAGCAGTTTCAATCTCCTCCTCTGTAATCTCTGCCTCCAAAATGTTCCTGTCCGTCTCAGAAAGAACAGGGATATTAAGGGAGGAAAGTGAAGATTCCAAGTCCTGTTCATTTTGAGCTGGAATAGGCACATAAAGTGTTTTATAATTGTCTACGAAGGTATCTAAAATGTCAGTGGGGTCAGTGAGCAGAGCCCCCTGTGTCTTTTATGCAAGGCATATTGGTTTGAACTCTTTGTTCCGCCACCAGAATATCCAGTAACTTTTCGTTTTTATCTCCCTGTTCAAAAAGGGAGTCAGCCCTTCTCGCCCAAGAGATGTGTGTCAGCTCCCTATAATGCAATGCTAGCAGACGGCGGGCTTCCAGCAATTCCATTTAAGTGACATCTGGTTGGTTGGGTGAGCCAGAGTGAGACACTCTTTCCCTATCCTAAAGTTCCTTTAACATAACAATAAATGGTTTATGTGTTTGCTTAATAGCCGTAATATAACGACCTCGCATATGTGCTTTAAAGGCTTCCCATGCAATAGGTAAAGAGGCTGAGGGGAGGTTGTCCTCCCAGTAGCTATAAAATACTGATGAAACTTGAGAAGACACTGATTCCACCTCCAACCAACCGGGGTTGAACCTCCATGCACCCCCCTGAACTGCAAGGGGAGACCAATGTGAACCAATAAAGTTGTGTGATCTGAAAAGCCACCTGCAAGATAGTTAGCTCCCCTCAGCAACTGCATCATTGGAGCATTATCAAATGCTAGATCTATCCGTGAGGAAGATCTATGGGTTTTAGATAGGTGTGAAAAAACTCCTAGTGGTAGGGTTCTTCCATCTCCACAGCTCCATCAAGAAGGCTGTGCACACCCATGCTGATAAGTCTACAGACATAGTTCTCGCTGAGTTAGAGGAGTCTAAATTGGCACTTAATATGGCATTGAAATCACCTGCTATAATGACAGGCAAATGCATGAAGGGAGCCAACTTACTTAATAAATCATACAGCACCTTTACCTAAAATGGCGGGGGGACATAAAGGTTGACCAGCACCATTTTATACCTATATATATCAGCAAGAACTATCACATAATGACCCCTTGGATCTATTATAACCTGATGAATGGTACAGGGAAATGCTTTGCTGATTAAGATGGCTACTCCCCTGGCATATGTGGAATATGTAGCATGCAAAGCATGCTGAATCCAGGAGCGCCACAAAGTTAGGACCCTGTTCCCATCTAAATGTTTCGCCTATAAAAACACTATATGAGATTTAAGTGGTTTTAGGTATTGAAACACCAAGGCTCAGTGGAATTTGTCATTTAAGCCTCGGACATTCTAAGACACTAAGGTAAACATAGACCCCGCCATACATAGACATTAAAAGAACAAAAATCATATAACATAACAATATTTGAAATTTTGAGCAACCAGTGACCGCATAGGGCCGCAGGTAATCTATATCACACATGTGATGAAGGGTCCTGCATGAAACATTGCACAAAACACCTAGAACCAGTCCCCAGTCCCATAAAAATCCCTGCTGCTGTGTAAAACACTGGAACAACATATACATGCAGCGTGTTCCCAAAACTGGTCCAAAAATTACAGAAAATCGTGACCGAAAAAATATGTCTAAAACTGTAGAAAAATAGAAAAGCAAAAACTTTCCTTCTGAGTCTGACAGTCCAATAATAGATGTTCCTGTGGTGCTTTCGCTCCATGCCCAAAAGAAGGACATTAGAAAGACCCCACCGCACATTAGGAGTAGTGGTTCCTCATCCATCCATTAGGAAGATAGATCCATCAGGAAGGGCATAAGTGTGTGCACCCTGGCAAGTTCTGGGCCTTCCAGCAACACATTCATGGAATTCTGACAGTGAGTAACAAAAGCGCTCTGTAACCCCCCATAGGGATGCCATTGCCAGTCAGTGCACTAAAGGATCTCCTAAGTAACAAAGACAAACGATATCCCCGCTCCAGGCCATCGATCCAGTCACTGGCCTCCATAGGTGTTTCAAAAAAATTGACCGTGAAAAGGAAAGGCCCTATATACTCTGAACAGCAGTATACAGGCGGTCCAAACAAGACAGGGACTGTAGGTTTGTTCTTAAGTTGAATCTGTTTGTAAGTTGGAACAGGTACATTTTTTAAGTGTAGCTCCAGCCAAAAAAATCTATTTTTAAGCTTTTTGGATAACATAGGGAAGGGTTATCACTCCTGTAACATTTGTTTTACTATCTGTGCCCATGTTCAGAAGATTTCACCTCACTCTCAGCCTACTGGGATATAGCATACTGTATTTGATGTTTTTGTCACGGAGTTGGCGTCTTACCTCATTGAAGGATCTTCAGTGTTTCTGGACTTCCGCTGAGAATTTCGGGAAGAGCATTATCCTGGTGTTTTCATAAGGCCATTTAGGATGTTTCCGTGCTTTTGCCAGAATCATATCTATATCCCGGAAATGTAAGAAATGTACCAGGAATGGTCTTGGTGGTGTGCCCTCCGGGCGATTTCCCGTAGGCACCCTGTTTCCCCCTTCAACAACATATGTGGGTGGCATGTCAGGTAAGTTCAGCAGTTGTTTAAACATGGTTTCAGCAAATACAGCAGGGCGAGAGCCCTCAGCTCCCTCTGGTAGGCCGGCTACACGTATGTTATTGCGCCTCTGCCTGTTCTGCGTCATCCACTTTATGGATCAAGGAACTCACCAGCGACTGTAGATCCGCAATTTGTGAAGCCTGGGAGCCCTATTGATCTTCCACCGTACCGATCTGGTCCTCAGCCTCAGTGAGCCTCCCTCTTATTTTATCCAGATTGTGGCAGATCAAGGTACATTCAGACACCAGGTGGTCTATGGGGACCATCATCATATCCTTAAACCCCTCTATAGCTGCCAGGATTGGCTTTGTAGCGGAGTCTGAAGCTGCTTCCAGGAGAATAGGGGAGAGAGGGGCCTCCAGTGCAGGAGGAGACACCATGTCCAGAGATAACACCTCTGGACTCTGCTCCATCATCTGCCCACGCTGTGCTTCTGAAGCAGAGGCTAAGATAGTAACCGGTGAACATGTGACCTGCCCCTTCCTGGAGCACTGGGGCTTCGGGTTTTTATATGACCTGCCTTTGCCTTTCG
The DNA here is from genome assembly GCA_037952925.1 of Lithobates clamitans. Classification (NCBI taxonomy): domain Eukaryota; kingdom Metazoa; phylum Chordata; class Amphibia; order Anura; family Ranidae; genus Lithobates; species Lithobates clamitans. The sequence goes on from JBBGZY010000801.1 coordinate 176,208, forward strand.
CCAACATAATCATTAATACAGGGGTATCCAGGATGTCTAGTGTGCATAGATCAGGTCAGTAATCAGGGTAAATAGACGGAGTAGCACAGAGCTCTGCAGTCAAATGTCTATCCTGGCTTACATCACAGGCACGCCCGGTGAGCCTGTTTCTTAAGGGAGTTCTACTCCCATTTTTCACTGTGGTGGAGGAATTGGTGTGAATATAATTTTTACAAATTTTTTGCACTTTTCAAAAGGAATGTTGTTTATGTTTTATGTGGAATTGCAAGATATTTTCATATTTTTTTCATGGACATTTATTATGAATAGATGTGTTTAAATATACATTTTGTCTACTTACTTTTGAGTTGTTAATATATTTTTATGAGGACTACTGTGAAAATACAAACTATGGTTTGAATGCTGGAATGTTTTTATTTTATACAATTAATGGTTGTGATTAGCGACTTATAATGGGACTGAGATGTACCTGTCTGCTCTCAGTCTTCTTTAAAATATACACTCACATTCACAGCTCAGTTTATATTGTGCATGGACAGGAGTTACATCTTCCAGCACCAGCCAATAAAGACGGCTGAAGACCAGCATCCACAAGAAGACACGAATAAGATGCTGGTGCCAATGAAGAAACACATGGATTCCAGACTGTTGGAGTAAAGGTAAGTAAACAAGCCCTTAAAATGCTTTCAGCCCCTCCCCCCTCCTCCCTCAGTGTGCCCCCTAGAGGCCTTTAGTTCCATTCACTCTCAGTGCCCACCTCCCAGCTCTCTTCACTCTCTTCATTCTGCTGACATAGATACCAATCGGTTCCCCTCAGAGTGAAATCACTGATGCAGAGTAAGGATTAGCCGAACACCCCCCGGTTCGGTTCGCATCCAGAACATGCGAACGGACCGTGAGTTTGCACTAACATTCGAACACCGTTAAAGTCTATGGGACTCGAACCTGAGAAATCAAAAGTGTGAATTTTAAAGGCTAATATACAAGTTATTGTCCTAAAAAGGGTTTGGGGACCTGGGTCCTGCCCCAGGGGACATATATCAAAGCAAAAGAAAGTTTTAAAAACAGTCGTTTTTTCGGGAGCAGTGATTTTAATGATGCTTAAAGTGAAAAAAAAAAAAAAGTGAAATATTCCTTTAAATATCGTACCTGGGGGGTGTCTATAGTATGCCTGTAAAGTGTTGCGTGTTTCCCGTGTTTAGAACAGTCCCTGTACAAAATGACATTTCTAAAGGAATAAAAGTCATTTAAAACTGCTTGTGGCTGTAATGTAATGTCGGGTCCTGGCAATATGGATGAAAATTATTGAGAAAAACAGCATGGGTAACCCCCCAGCCCATTACCAGGTCCTTTGGGTCTTGTATGGATATTAAGGGGAACCCTGCACCCAAATTAAAAAAAGAAAAGGAGTGGGGCCCCCAGGCCCTATATACTCTGAACAGCAGTATAGAGGTGGTCCAAACAAGACAGGGACTGTAGGTTTGTTCTTAAGTTGAATCTGTTTGTAATTTGGAACAGGTACATTTTAAAGTGTAGCTCCAGCCAAAAAAATCTATTTTTAAGCTTTTTGGATAACATAGGGAAGGGTTATCACTCCTGTAACATTTGTTTTACTATCTGTGCCCATGTTCAGAAGATTTCACCTCACTTTCTGTCCCAATGACAATTGGATTTTGAAAATTTGGGGTTTTTAGGGAAACAAGGATTGGTGATAAAGCATCAGTGGAGACACCTTTTTCCCATATTAACTCTTACAGGAGAGAATTTCCCTTCCTAGGGGTAGATTTCCTGTCACTCCCTGTTGTCTCCCTCCGTTTGTAAGTAGGAGTCGTTTGTAAGTTGGATGTTAGAAAGTAGGGGACCGCCTGTGTATACTATACGGCCTGCCCTATATACTCTGCAGAAATTTGGGCCTTAGGTGTTAGTGGTACCAGAACACTGTAAGCCCTCACATTTACTCTTGGTGGGCGCTGGAACGGGCCCTGCTGTAAAATACATTATATCAAGAATTGTAATTACATGCCCCTGTTGAACAGGGGCAGAAAAATTGGGCCTTTGGTGGTGGTGGTAGTGGTGCCACAACACTGTAAGCTCTCACAGTTACTCTTGGTGGGCACAGGAATGGGCCCTGCTGTGAAAAATTAGATCAAAAATTGTAATTACATGCCCCTGTTAAACAGGGTCAGAAAAATTGGGTCTGAGGCAGTGGTGGTGGTGCCACAACACTGTAACCCCTCACAGATTCTGTTGTTGATCGCAGGAACGAGCCCTGTTATGAAATACTAGATCAAAAATTGTAATTACGCGTCCCTGGGGCAGAAAAATTGGGCCTTAGGCGGCGGTGGTGGTGGTGGTGACACAACACTGTAAAGCCTCACAGATACTCTTGTTGAGCACAGGAACGGGCCCTGCTGCAAAATATTACAGCATAAATTGTAATTACACACCCCTGTTAAACAGGGGCAGAAAAATTGGGCTTTGGGCACTGGTACTGGTGCCACAACACTGCAATCCCTCACAGATACTCAAGTTGAGCGCAGGAATGAGCCCTGCTGCAAAATATTATAGCAAAAATTGTAATTACATGCCCCTGTTAAACAGGGGCAGAAAAATTGGGCTTTAGGCACTGGTGGTGGTGCCCAGAACCAAATATGTTCTTAGAAGCTATTAACATGTACATTGAGGAGGAATAGGATAGTCACTCAGCATAACAGGATAGTCACTCAACATTAGCATAGGCAGTCTTCAAGGGATCTCACATTCATAAAAAAATTAATCAGTTACATCAACATCAGGTGCTTGGTAGCTGGTTATCCAAGACTGATTCATTGTTATGAAGGTGAGTTGATCAACCGAGTCTGTGGACAGGCGAACTCTGTGATTGGTTACAAAGCCTCCAGCAGCACTGAATGTGCATTCAGATAGAACGCTGGATGCAGGGCAGGCCAGTAACTCAATTGCATACTGTGCAAGCTCTGGCCAGTGATCCATCCTCAAGACCCAGTAACCCAGTGGATTTTCGTTTGGAAAGGTCTCCAAGTCTGATCTTGCCCCAAGGTATTCCTGCACCATGTAAATCAGACACTGGTGATGGTTGCTGGAATCGATCAGACCTTGGGGCTGTGGACTAAAAAATTGTCTGAACGCATCAGTCAGACGGCCACCTTCTCCACTGCTCCTTCTGTGACTGACCGAAGCCTCAGCAACACGTTGTCCAGGAGGACCAGGAAATTGCAACCTTCCAGGCTTTGGAAATTCATTGCAGAAACCTCTCTGCAAGGCCTCCTGAAGATGTTTCTTCCTCTGCTCCCTCTGCGAAGGCTAGATAAGTTCTGCAACCTTACCCTTGTAACGTGGATCAAGAAGGGTTGACAGCCAGTACTGATCCCTCTCATTGATACCATGAATCCGAGGGTCCTTTTGCAGGCTTTGCGGGATCAGGGAGTCTATGCAGCGTAGGTTTGCTGAGGCATTCGGTCCGGAGTCCTCTGGGTCACTAAGGACGACATGATCCGCAGCCACCTCCTCCCAACCATGTACAAGTCCATGGGTTTCTGGGGACTGAAAACGATCCCTTGAAGACTGCTGCTGATGCTGAGTGCCAGGGCTCCACCTTCATGCTGACACAATCCTCCTCCTCCTGTGTGATAGGTGGGCCCACAGGAATACTGTCTGGATAAAGGGGGCCTTGAGAGGTAAGGAAGTCCTCCTCTTCCTCCCTCTGTTCTGCCTCAAGTGCCCTGTCCATTCTTCCACGCAGTGTGTGCTCCAACAGGAAGACAAGAGGGACAGTATCACTGATGCATGCACTGTTACTGCTCACCATCCTCGTGGCCTCCTCAAATAGTGACAGGACAGTGCATGCATCCTTGATCCTTAGCCACTGACGTGGCGAAAAAAAGCCAAGCTTTCCTGACCCTGTCCTGGTGCCATACTCGCACAGGTACTCATTGGTGGCCATCTGCTGCGTGTGCAGCCGCTGCAGCATTGCCAACATTGAGTTCCACCTGGTGGGCATGTCACAGATGAGGCCGAGCAGTGGCATTATATAACCAGCGGAAATGCCCACAGACTTTCCTGGCCTGCCTCAGGAGATCATGTAAGCACGGGTATCTGCACAACAACCGCTGCACCACCAAATTAAGGACGTGAGCCAAACAGGGAACATGGGTCAAGTGTCCCTGTCGGAGGGCGGAGAGGAGGTTGGTGCCATTGTTGAAAACCACAATTCCTGCCTGAAGCTGGCGTGGTGTCAACCACCTCTGAACCTGCCCCTGCAGAGCTGTCAGAATCTCTGCCCAGTGTGGCTCCTGTCCCCTAAGCAGACCAACTCAAGCACCGCATTGCATCTTTTTGCCTGAGTGCTTGCATAGCCCCTAGAACGCCTATGGAGCACCACTGGTTCTGAGGACAAATCTGCACAGGGAGAGGCCATAGAGGAAGAAGAAGAGGAGGGGGTGGAGGAGAGAGGTGTGGCAGAATCACCACTACCAGCATTTTGGAGGCAGGGTGGCGGAACAAGCTCCAACATTACTGCACCTTGTCCTGCATCCTTCCCAGCTGCCAGCAGCATTACCTAGTGCGCCGTGAAAGAAAGGTAACGTCCCTGTACATGCCTGCTGGACCATGAGTTAGTGGTAATATGCACCTTATCACTGATCACCCTGTCCAACGAGGCCAAGACATTGCCTTCCACATGCCGTAGAGAGCCGGAATGGCCTTCCGAAAAAAAATGGCATTTGGGAACCTGGCACTGAGGTACCGCACATTCCACAAATTCCCGAAAGGGGGCAGAGTCTACCAGCTGAAAAAGCAGCAGTTGGAGTGCTAGCAATTTAGCCAAACTAGCATTCAGCCGCTGAGCATGTGGAAGGCTGGGACCGAATTTCTTTTGACGGTTTAGCAACTATGGTAGAGAAATTTGCCTGCTACAGTCTGATTTAGGTGTACCGCTAGCAGATTGCCCACAAGTGCTTGAGACACCTAATTCTACACTTTCATTCCTCTCAGTGCAGATCTCTGAGAGGATTGAAGGTATAGTGGGGTTGGAGATCCCAGCTGATGAGGATCAATGAGAGGTCTGCCTTGTTCTTTGGTGTGGGTCTTTTAAGTACTGTTGTCAATGGACTGCATGGGAGCTTGACATATGTCTGGTCAAGCATGTGGTGCCCAAGCGGCTGCTGTTTTGGCCATGCTTGATACACTTCAGACATATGTTGCAAACAGCAACGGTGCAATCTGCTGCACACGTCTCAAAAAAGGCTCACAACAAAGAACTTTTGAAAAAACATGCAGTGTCAGCAGCGCCCTGCACATGCGGAGCTCTGCAGTGTGATGCAGTCCATTGGCTGTCCTTAAGCTGGCCCCTGGATGGCATCCTGCCTCGTTGGAGATTTGCCTCCTCCTCCTCCTCTCTTGTATCAGGCACCCACGTAGAGTCAATGACCTCATCATCCCCTCCCTCCTCGCCACTAGAGCAAACCTGGCAGTATGCTACAGCTGGGGGAACATGACTGCCAGTTTCTTGTCCTTCTTGGGCACCCCCTTTCTCTGGGCTCATGTTACTGCCTTCATCCTCAACCCGGGTACCATTATCGGAGCCTTCAAAATGCTGCGCATCCTCCTGCGGCATGTACCCGACACTGTGTTCGAACAGTTCGGGGAACTCCTTAGGACATGATGTTGGGGCTAGGGAAGGAGTGACTGATGCCATTGAGCTGATGGAATAGGCTGCTTTGGCAGCTGCATTGGCAGCCAAACTAGTCTTAGCCTGGGTGACAGAGGATGAGGAGGATGAGGAAGGCTTTGTGATCCACACTACCAACTCTTCTGCATGTTGTGGCTCAACATGGCCAGCTGTCGAAAAAAAGGACAAGTGTGCCCCACGGCCACGTGCTGAGTAGGGATAAGCTTTGAGTTTGAGTCGAACACATGTTCGACTCGAACATCGGCTGTTTGCCAGTTCGCCGAACAGCAAACAATTTGGGGTGTTCGCGGCAAATTCGAAAGCTGCGGAACACCCTTTAAGCATTTTTAAAATCACTGCTCCCGAAAAAACGGCCGTTTTTAAAACTTTTTTTTGCATTGATCCATGTCCCCTGGGGCAGGACCCAGGTCCCCAAACACTTTTTATGACAATACCATGCATATAAGAATTAAAATTAGCACTTTTGATTTCTCCTATAGACTTTTAAAGTCAAACAATAAAAGTGTAATATTCCTTTAAAGTGGAGTTCCACGCAAAAATGGAACTTCCACTGTTTGGATTCCTCCACCCCTCCGGTATCACATTT